>JAJOOH010003513.1:0-84674 GCA_029582605.1 Solanum gracilifrons | reverse complement strand
CCCCCCCCCGGTAAGCAAGGAGCTGATTTGAATGCTGAAGTATCAAGTAAACAAAATTCAGAATTTGGCTTGTCAATATGAGAAGGAAACTAGGGCATATGTGTTCGCGACAAGCTCTCAACGCAGTAATCCTAATAATAGTAATCCTTTCCTACTGTTTAACATTCAAAGTTGGTAAGTTGGGTATCCCTAAGTGATTAGTCCTCGAAATAGGGAATTTAACCACACTCCTTGGTCCTGCTATGGGTGTATGCTATACTAACCCTTACCTTTTACCCCAAATTAATTATCACATCAATGTATGGTTTAGTTTTCACCCTAAATCCAATAGACATTATACTATTAGATAGCATCCACTAAATCTCTGTTGTTTAATACTTTTCACATTCATTACCTCCTTGGTCTGGCAAGTAAGAACAAGGCGAGTTCTAACGCGTGCACCTGTTAAAAAGACTTCTAAACAGAAGGATTAACAATACATGCATAAACACTATTCAAGAATTACTTAATTATTATTCCTACTTTGTTAATTGTTCATGGTTCCCACAACCCTAATTGTGGATTTAACTACTCATTTTCATAGTTCACAATTCATAATTAGGTTAAAAGAATTCATGAACTTACAATGAGAAAAGATGAATATCCAAATCTTGAATTGAAATTCAAAGTGAAAATTGTCCAAAACGAAATCTGGAAACTTAATTGCTAAAAGGTTGCAACTTAATTCCCATAGAACAAAAACTAAAAGTTTATAATAATATCTAACCTAAAAAAAAAAAGGATTACAACTCCTATATCTAGAAAACCAATCCTAACTTAAACAGGAAACAATATAAGGAAATAAAATTGCTCAAATGCAGGTCTATCGATGGCATGACCTATAGACCGTGGGTTGACCTGCGGTCGGTAGGTCCCCTTCCGTGGTCTAATAATTAGAAAATAAAACCAGGTACTGGAACTTCAACTTTCACATCTTGAATCGACGGATGCGAAGGACAGCCCGTGGGTCGACCTATAGTCCGTCGATGCTTCCGTGGTTCCGCACTTGGTCAAACTTACCTGAATTTCTACCTACGCTTTCCTACCTATGATTCGTGGATTGGACTTCGGTCGGTCCTGCTAGTCCGTGGTTTGAGTTGCTAAAACTTTACTTTCAGGAACCTACGAAGGTGTGGTGGAGGATGTCTTGGTCTAGGTGGGATCATTTATATCCTTTGTTGATTTTGTAGTGTTTAATTTTGAGCCGGAGCTGGAGGTGCCATGTATTCTTAGGAGACCTTTCTTTTCCACTGGACGTACTATGATAGATGTAGCAGATGATCAACTAACCGTTAGAGCACATGATAAAGTGGAAGTTTTTGATGTGTATTAAGCTTTGAAAGTGTTGGCTCTGTATAAAGAGTTGTCGGCCATTCCAATGATATATCTTGCAACATAAGCTCATTACATCGCGTCTAAGGATCTACTAGAATGTGTGTTGATGGGCCAATATATCTACGGTGATGTTGAAGCATAGGAAATGGTGCACTTCATGGAGGTGTCTAGTGTGGGCATCTCAAGAGATCGCTGGGAGCCATTGATAGGGTTTTGGGTGTTCCACCTAAGCCTTCAATTAAAGAAGCACCCATGCTTCAACTAAAGAAATTACCATCTCACTTTAGGTATGTATTTTTGGGTTAAGAGAAGACCTTACTTGTGATTCTTTCTGTAGATTTGTCTGAATTATAGGTTGAAGCAACATTGACTATATTAAAGAGAAGAAAGGCAACATTTACTATATCTTATGTTATGAATGTTATATGGCTTGTATGGGGCCTCTCAGGGTCCTCTATGCCCTGTTACATCTAGTGTGTACCCCTGGATCTTTCAAAACTTAGTAATCAGAGTGAAAGGTTTAGAAGGTCGTAGGAAGTCTCATAAGCCATGTCAAGTAGAATCTTGTTCATGAGTGTGAAGCATTCCACATTTATGAATGAGAAGCTTCAAGATTATTATGAAACTCCACTTCTTTCATTACTCTAAAGTCGTGCAATAGAGTTTAAATTTATAAGGTCTCTCTCATGTTCCTTACCCAATGCTCTACAGGAAATGGCTACTCGAATAGCTTATGCTAAAAGGAATGCGAGAGAGAATGTGAATCAAGAAGCTCCTCAAGCTCCAGTCGACTCTCTGGCTGAGAAAGTGACTAATGCAGTGTTTAGGGTTGCTTTTCAAGTATTGGCTCAATCCATGACGGCCCAAGTCAATAGGGAGGTATTGGTTCCCGTGAACCCAACTATAGGTATGGTGGTATCTAGAGTGAGGGACTTCACTAGAATGAATCCTCAAGATTTTTATGGTTCTAAGGTTGAGAAAGATCCTCAAGAGTTCATTGATGAGGTCTATAAGATGTTGATGAGAATGGAAGTTATGCCGGTGGAAAAGGCAGAGTTGGCCGCTTATCAACTTAAGGGTGTTGATCAAATTTGGTTCAACCAATAGAAAGCAGGGAGACAGAAAGATGTGGGTCCTCTCGATTTGGAATGTTCAAAGTTTCTTTCCTTGATAGGTTTTTTCCCCGCGAGATGAAGGAGGGAAAGGTGTTTGAATTCATCAACCTTCGTCAAGGGAGCATGAGTGTGAAATAGTATGCTTTGAAGTTCACACAATTGTCTAAGTATGCCCCTTTTTTGATTACCGATTCTAGGGAAAGAATGAGTAAGTTTGTTTCGGGTAAGTCCGAAATGGTGGTTAAGGAATGTCGCACCACTATGCTTATCCATGATATGGATATTTCTCGTCTCATGGTTCATGCTCAACATATCGAAGAGGATAAACTTAATGAAAGGTCTAAGGAGGCAAAGACACCTAAGACTGGTGGTGGTAACCTCTCACATTCAATGTCCGATGGACATGGTCGTTCTAGGTTCCGACAAAGGTTTTTCGGTCAAAGTTCCTCCAATATTCCTTCTAAGTTAAACAACGATAGAGTGTGTAACCCTAAGCCGCTAGGAGGAAATTGTAGTGGATCTTCATTGCCTAGGCCTACTTGTGCTAAGTGTGGAAAGAAGCACGAGGGTAAGTGCTTAGCCGGTACGGATTGTTGTTTCGATTGTGGTAAAAGTTGTAATAAGATAAGGGATTGACCGATACTTATGGCTAAAGTAATAGAGGACAAGCAAGATCCTCATAGTGATTTGGGTTACAATTCTCCCAAGCAAAACCGATTGATGCACTTCAAATTCGTGGTGAACAAGAGGGTTCTCTGAATATTGTTACCGGTATGTTGAAAGTCTTTTAACTTGTATTTTATGCTTTACTTGATGCTAGTGCTACCTTGTATTTTGTGACACCATATGTGGCTATGAGGTTTGATATTCTTTCGGATCTGTTGTTAGATTCCTTTTCTGTCTCTACTATTGTTGATTCTGTTGTGGCTAAGAGGGTCTATAGAAAATGTCCCATTTCGTTTTCCCAGAGATTTACACTTGTTTATTTGGTAGAGCTTCATATGCTAGATTTTTATGTTATCATTGTTATGGATTGCTTGCATTCATGTTATGCTTATATTGATTGTAGAACCAGTGTAGTCAAATTCCAATTTCCGAATAAGCCCGTCCTAGAGTGTAAAGGGGGAAATTCTATGCCTTTGAGCCATTTTGTCTCTTGTCTTAAATCTACAAATATGATTGCTAAGGATTGCATTTACCATCTAGTTATGGTGAGGGATGTAGATTTCGAAACCCCTACTCTTGAGTTAGGCCCCGTTGTTAATGAGTTTCCAGAATTGTTCCCAGATAATCTACTCGATATTCCTCTCGAAAGGGAAATAGACTTTGGTATTGACTTTCTCGCAGATACGCTACTTATTTCTATTCCTCTTTACCGAATGGCTCCGGCAGAGCTTAAGAAATTTAAAAAGAAATTAAAAGACTTGTTAGATAAGGGTTTTATCCGACCGAGTATATCTCCATGAGGTGCTCCAGTCTTGTTTCTTAGAAAGAAGGATGGTTCTCTCTGAATGTGTATAGACTACTAGCAATTGAATACGGTTACGATTAAGAATAAGTATCCTCTCCCATGGTTAAATGACTTGTTTGACCAACTACAATGGGCAAGCTAGTTCTCCAAGATTGACCTTCGGTAGGGTTATCACCAATTGAGGGTTAAGGAAGAAAATATTCTGAAATCGGCTTTTAGGACCCGATATGGTCATTTTAAATATTTGGTGATGTCTTTTGGTTTTACTAATGCTCCTGCAGAATTTATGGATTTGATCAATAGAGTGTTTAGACAATACCTTGATATGTTTCTGAATGTGTTCATTGACGATATATTGATCTATTCAAGAAGTGAGGATGATCACATCAATCATTCGAGGATTGTGTTGCAAATTCTCAAGCATCAACAACTCTTAACAAAGTTTAGAAAATGTGAGTTTTGGCTATGGTCTGTGACTTTTCTTGGTTACGTTGTCTCAAGAAAGGGTATTGAGGTAGATCCTAAGAAGACGGATGCGGTCAAGAGTTGGCCTAGTCCTCTATCCCCTTCGGATATTAGAAGTTTCATGGGTTTTGCTGGTTATTACAGAAGGTTTGTTGAGGGGTTTTCTTCTATTACCTCTCTATTGAGAGAATTGACCCAAAAGAAGGTTAAGTTCATATGGTCTAAAGCGTGTAAAAAGGATTAAAGGATAGACTTACTTCCACTCTAGTGTTGACTTTACCGGAAGTAACTGATGGTTTTGTTGTTTATTGTGATGCCTCGAAAATTGGGCTAGGATGCATGCTTATGCAAAATGGGAAAGTCATTACCTATGCTTCAAGGCAACTTAAGATTCATGAAAAAAATTATCCTAACCATGACCTTGAACTAGCTGCGGTTATTTTCGCCTTAAAGATTTCGAGGCATTATTTGTATGGTGTTCATGTGGATGTCTTTACGAATCACATTGAAGTATGTCTTTAATAACAAGGATCAAAATCTTCAAAAGGAGGTGGCTTGAGTTATTGAAATATTATTATATGAGTGTTCTCTAGAATCCAAGTAAGGCCAATGTAGTGACAGATGCTCTTAGTCGGTTGTATATGGATAGTGTTGCTCATATTGAGGATGATAGAAAAGTGTTGGTTCAAGATTTTCATAGATTGTCCCGGTTGGGTGTTCAGTTAGTAGACTCTACCAAGGGTGGTGTTATGGTTCACAATTGTTTAAAATCATCTTTTCTGGCGGATGTGAAAGCTAAGCAAGGTCTTGATTTAACTTTGGTTTAATTAAAGGAAGTAGTGCTTAAAAATTCTGTACAAGCTTACTTCTATGGGGGAGATGGTACCCTTAGATATCAAGGTCGGTTGTGTCTATAATGTTGATGATTTCAGGGAAAAAATCTTGTCAGAAGACCATAGTTCTTGGTATTCCATTCACTCGGGAGCCACCAAGATATACCGTGATTTACAAGAGATCTATTGTTGAAATGGGATGAAGAACGATATCACGAAATTTGTGGCTAAATGTCTTAATTGTCAACAAGTGAAAGTTGAGCATTAGAAACCAGGAGGTTTATCCCAAGAGATTAGCATTTCTACTTCGATGTGGGAACATGTGAATATGGACTTTGTTGTTGGTTTGCATCACACCCAACACCAACATGACTCGATTTGAGTTATAGTAGATTGAGTGACAAATTTGGCTCATTTTGTCCCCATCAAGGTTTCTAATTCGGCGGAGGACTATGATAAGTTGTACTTAAGGGAAATGGTGAAGTTGCATGGAGTGCATTTGTCCGTTATTTCCGATCGTGGAACTCAATTCACTTCTCAGTTTTGGAAATCATTCCAAAAGGGTCTTGGTACTCGTGTTAAGCTTAGTACGACATTTCTTTCCCAAATTGACGGGCAAGCGGAGCATACTATCCAGATTTTGGAAGATATGTTGAGATCTTGTGTGATTGCCTTCAAGGGTAAATAGTTGACTTTAGTCAAAACATTAGGTAAACAATCTCATAATATAATTCCAATGGTTCCATCAGCTCTGGAATGGTCGGATCGAATCTCGAGGCTTTCGGCGCGAGTTTGTGCCATTAGACATTTTAGCTTTAAAGCTTTGACCTAAGTTTGACCTTGGTAAACATTCTTGGGAAACATGCTCGGATTTAAATTCAGTCATTGGTGTTAGCTCCGAAACATTGAATTTTTTCTAGAAGGTCCTTTACTTCGGGTTCTAAAGCTTCCGGTGTTAGTTTTGAGCACTTAGATAAGATGTTAGAAAGCTTAAAGGCCTAGAGTTGACTTTGGTCGACATTGAGAGAATTATTTGTCGTATGAGAATTCTGACAGCGCCATTAGTCTAGAATATTGAATTTGTTCTAGTAGGACCTTTCGTTCGAGTCTTGATATCTTCTTTTTTATTTTTGGGTATTTAAGGGAAAAGTTAAGTTTTAGGCCTAATGGGTCCCAAGGAGGAATTTTTGTCATAGCAATCTCTTTACAAAAATCCAACTACATTTAGTCTGGAATGTCGAATTTAGTGGGTAGCATATCTGGTTTATTTTTATCGGGTCCCGAATGAATATCGAGGGTCCGTTTGGAGACTTTAAAAAAAAATAGAAAATCTGATATTTGGTGCAAATTTTTAGCGACCAGAAAATGTCTTTTTTAGTGAACAAAAGTCCTTTTAGCAACCAGATTTGCCATTATTTAAAGCAAAAACCATAATTCATTCCTTATTTTTGAAACACGATTTCTCTCTCATTTTATTTCCATTTTTGGTGATGCAAAGGTTGGGTTGCTCGAAATTGCATGGCTATGCATTGGGGAGCTCGCGGACTTTCGGGAGACCTCAGTTTGAGGTAATTTTCAAGTTTAAGCTATTTTCCTCTATTTTTTTTAGCTTTAATAATCATTTAAAGGCATGAGCTGATTACGGGCAGTTCTGAGCCCTAAATTATTTTTCATTTTGGCATACAAGTTTGAGGAGGTAGACTGAACCTTTTCACGGAGTTAATTTTTGGATTCTTGGTGCGAGTCCCACAATCTCGTTTTAGACCCAATTTTGAGTCCGTCTCTGAAAATGCGATTTTGGTGTCAAAACGGCCGTAGTGATGTTATGATTCTATTTTTTATAATGTGGTAGCGTTCCGAGGTTGTACAGAAGGGAAAATCTCTGGTAACGTAATTTGGAGTGCGCGGTCGGCCTACAAGTACGCTACGACTTCCCTGACCTTAGACTGAGCATGATTAAGTAATTATATGTTTATTTGCCTGAAGATGAGGTTGACTTGGTGGTTAATCAATTTAAATTCCTAGAATCCATGATGTAGGCTTATTTTCGGGTGTTCTAGGCGGTTGAAGCATGATGATTGTATTAGTTGATCATCCTCACGTTATTGTGTGCCTTATTTGTGATTTGCAAATATTGTTGGAGCATGTTTTGCCTTAGTTTAGTCTTAGGCTAGTGATTGCCATAGACTTGCGTTCTTTTGGAGCCGTTAGGCCTTATAATATGCATGACGTCGCTTCAGACGACTTTGCTCCCAATAGAATGATGTAGCAGACCTGAGTTTGATAATTTGGAAATTAGCTAGGCACTAGCACTGCTCTTGGAACCATATGTCCATACTGGTGTCCCTGATTTTTGGTGTGAAAGCTACTCGTCAATTCTAGTTGGATATGGTACGGGTTGGAGTGATTTATTGAAGACACTCTTATTGGGGGTACTCCGTGTGATGCTTAGTGGGCCTCTGATCCTATTTATATCCAATTCGTCTCTATTCATTGTTCAAGTCCCCTATTCAGTCCACCGAGTATGATTCAACTCCTCACCTTGGTATTATAACTTTGGTTCAAGTCTTGGCTTTCTTTAGTCGTCGTTTAAGTCCACCGACATTTGGTGTAATTGTTCAAGTCCACCGCTCCTACAACTTGGTTCAAGTACATACTTCTCTCACCTCGGTTCAAGATCTTAGTCATATTTATACATGGTTGAAGTTCGGGATTACCCTTAGCATTGGTTCAAGTCCTTGGTTACTCCTTCAAGTCCTTGATCCTCCATCTTCAATTATATTCAAGTCCTTAACCCATCTCAGTTCTAGATGAGCTTCAGGCATTCGGATTGGTTCAGTTAGAGTCTGCGAAAATTTGTGGAAATCATGGAAACTTCGTCGGATCCTCTTATTTCATTCTAAAATCTTCATTGTACCTGTCGGGCTTATGGGAGTCCGCTCAGGTTTTACTTTTTTGCTTGCGAACGAGTGTACCCATCGAGTTTATAGGAGCCTGGTCGGATTTAGTTAGTTATGCTCCTTTTATTTGTTTGTTAGTACACTCATGTGCATACCTATTAGATTTCTCGTTACTGTTTCTAGTAGTTTTTTAGATTCTCTTATTTCATATTACTTTTTCTTTTCTTGGCCAGCCGTCCTATGAGGACTACTGGGTACCTGTTGTCTTGGTACTCATACTAGACTGACTGTGTATCTGTTTTCATGATGTAGGTCCCAACACTGGCTACCAACGTTGACGTCAAGCCTGCACCAGTTTGATCCGGAGATAGGGGTGAGCACTTGGTGTTTTGTGCTATGTCAGTCTCCATCTATATATATTGACTTGTCTTTTGTTTTATGAGACAGTCTTGTTTTTGTGGTCCACTTTTGGGACTTGTACTCATTTTGTTAGTAGCTCTGTACATGTGACTTCTAGGTTCTGGAAGGGATCTCTTATTTGTATATATATTTTTGCTTGCTTCCGCTTCTTCATTTATGATTCTTGTTAATTATGTTATTGTTTTAGTTTGAGTTTACTTTTTTGCCCTCAATCCCATTACTTGTAGTGTTGGGATACGGGTTGGCTGTTCAACTTGTGGGTTATAGTACGCGCCATCATGACTCAAGGAATGGGGTAGTGACATAACTAAACTTAAAACTTCCCCACTACACTTACACTACCCATACTTCCTGCCTATATCTCTACCTACTCTCCCTTACCCCTTAGATCTCACAACCTAGATCAGCAAAAGAGAAAGAAAAGAAAAGGGGGGAAACATATATGGAAAAGGAAAAATAAATGATTAGCAAACAATACTCCCTCACAAAAAACCATCAACCTATATACTAGCAAAACACACAATACAACTAAAGGAAAAAAAAACAACCTCACATTATATGTTTTTACTGACGTTGCAAAAAAATAACACCACATACTCACACACACACACACAAAAAAAATGCATGGAAGAGAAAGACAAAAGACATAACAAAAACACAACACGATAAAAGCTGAGTTCGAGGTTTGCTTTCGTCATTCTAAATTCGTGGTTCCTATTGTGGTTTTTTCTTTCTGAATTAATTTTCACAAAAGGTAACACTTGATTTTCATTGTATGATTTGATTTCGTAATTATATAAGACATAATTCTAATGTTATAAAGTTGTTTAAATTATATGTGCCTCACTTTGACCTTATAATAATTAAATGAGTTGATATTTTTATGTGTTAAGTATTAGAGCAAATTTGGAATAGCACGTGATTATTTCTTGCACACTTAAATGTAAAATTTAACTTCTTTCGGTTATTGGTTTCTGAATGTCTCTCTTGTCTTATATATTATACGTTTGGATTCTTGTATAGCTTTAGCATCATTGAATTATTGTTTGGGAATAGTTATATTTACAAGAATTATTTTAATGAGTTTTTCATTTTTCGTGCTTGTCGATTGGTAGCTATTCAAGTGTGCTAAATGAGACAACACTGTTTAAGGTTTCATAGAATTTTGATATTCTACTGATAAAACTAGTACTTTAAGGTTTGAAATCTTTGAAGATTAACACGGATGTCTTGAAAAATATAGTTGATATATAGTTGGTCATTACTGATTAATTATGAAACAATGTTTTATATTTTATTAATAGAGAAAGTTTATAATCCTCTTTTTAACAGTTAATGTTATAAACAAATGTGGCATATGAAAAGTTTTCAACTCAATATTTAAAAAAAAATATTATTGCATGATCGAATATAATAATATCATGCAAACATTAGGATCTAAAGAATATTAAACTTTTTTTTTTTGGAAAATAAAAACAAATGAGTAATTTGTGGTAAGATTGGAAAGCATCGCCACAAATACACTACACACTAATAAAATAAGACAATTTTATATAAGTTTAGAATAGATCAAAGAAGACGGGGATATTTAAGCTAATACATATGATACATCCAAAATTATCTCTATCGATATAAAAGTCAATAAAAAAACCGTGCTAGAACCATGGGACTCGAAGGGTGCCTTACACCTTTCCCTGGGTCAAAAGAATTCCTTAACCAGACTCCTAGTTTGCAGACCAATAAAATAAAGACTCAAATTCCTTTTGATTAGGGAGTAAAATAAGGTGACTTGGAACACCAAAACTCAATTCCAACTGGTGACTCAATACAATAAACAATCCCTTTTCAAAATGTCACTTTAATTGGAAAAACTCTTTTTTCAAAACTATCATTTTGATAAACAGGGCTGTGACAGAAACTATGTCTCATTCGAGGCAAGGTGCTGAGAGGGGAAGCCAAAGAGATTGTCCTTAATTCTGATGGTTTCTTACGGATTGAAGGCAAGATTTGTCTGCCCAAGGGGGGGCGAGTTGATTAGACGGATTCTTGAGGAGGCCCACTGTTCAAGATATTCTATCGATCCAGGTGCGACGAAGACGTATCCTGATCTAAGCCAACATTATTGGGGATGTGGTATGAAGACGTATATTGCTGATTTCTTTTCTGAGGTGTTTGAATTTTCAATGGGTGAAGTTTAAGCACCAGTGGCCTAGAGGTATGTCTTAGAGGATGCCTATTCCTACCTTGAATTGGGAGCGGATCACTATTGACTTTGTTATTGGACTACCTACAACCGTAGGTGGTTATGACTCCATTTCGGTGGTTGTCGATAGGTTGAACAAGTCCATCCATTTCATCCCAGTTTCGCTGAAGTGTACGGTAGAGAAGTTAGCCGAGCTTTATATTATTCAGATTGTGCGATTGTATGGAGTTCTAGTTTCTATTGTCTCTGATCGGGGTTTATTTTTCACCTCCAATTTCTTGAAGGTATTGTAGCACGGTTTTGGTACTCGGTTAGATATGCGTATAACCTTCCACCCTAAGAAAGATGGCAATCCGACCGGACAATTTTGGTGTTGGAGGACATGCTTCGAGCTTGGGTGATTGATTTTGGTTTTAGAGGGGATCAACATTTCCCCTTAGCAGAGTTTGCCTACAACAACACTTATCATTCCAGTATTAAGATGGCGCCTTTTTAGGAGTTGTATGGTAGGCAGCGTAGATCTCTTATCAGATGGTTTGATTTAGCTAAGATTGATTCATTTGATACAAACTTGCTTAGAGATGCTATGGACTAGTTTTGTATGATCCAGAGAAGATTGTTAACAGCCTAGAGTTTACAGAAGAGTTATGCTGATCGGAAAATTTGAACCCTATTGTTCATGGAGGGTGATCATGTTTGTCTTTGAGAATTACCAATGAAGTGTGTGATGAGGTTCGAAAAGAAGGGAAAGCTTAGCCATAGATTCATTCGACCCTGTGAGATTTTTATTCCTGTAAGAGAGGTGTCCTATGTGTTGGCCTTGCCACCTAGCTTGTCAGTTGTGATCCCGTGTTTCATGTTTCTATGCTTTGGAACTACGTTCCGGATGAATCCGATGGACTTTCCCTTAAATCAGTTGAGTTGGGTCTAAATTTATCTTCTGAGGAGGAGCCTATAAATACTTTGGACGAGCAGGTCCAAAAACTTAGGACCAAAGATATTGATTCAGTTAAGGTGTAGAGAAAACATCATTCAGTTGGTAAGGCGACTTAGGAGACAGAGTCACACAAGTGTGCCATATATCTTTATCTTTTCGAAGCTCAAAGTACTTTCGTGTGTCTTATGTTTGAGGACGAACACGGTTTTTATTGGTCGATAATGTAATGACTCGATTTTTTATTTTTACTTTTTCTATGGAAATTGCCATTTTCCCCTCTCGATGTTGACCCCAAGTCATTTTTTATTGTGTTTGAAATTTTGGTTTTAAATTTCGAGTTAAGAGTTGAGAATTTGGTAAGTTTTGAGTTTGAAAGGCTAAGTTGTTACGAAAGTGGTTTTTGGTGTCTTTTGGAGTTTCATGTTTTGGAATGAGTTACGATTCTTTACTCTAAATCTTCAATTACCCATTATTATTATTGAATTTATTAGTTTAAATAAAGATTTTGGGTTGATAAATTGGGAGTTCTTCATGAACTTGAGTTTTGAAATAAAACTGTGTTATGAACTGATTTTTAATTCCATTTTTGAAATGACTTTTCCTAATGAATTCCTAAAGCCTTGAGTAATGATTTAAAGTATTGTTTTCCCGGATTCATATCTCTATTTTGATATTGGTTTTGTATTGAATGACCCATCTTTAAAGGGGATAGATGTGGGTATTGTTATTTCCAAGAAATTATTGTGAAAACTTACTTATTAGTAGATTGTGTGGATTTGGAAGTTGTTCGAAAAGGGAAGACTCAACTATTTGGGTAATTTTTGATTGATTTAACACAAGTGGCTTCCTGAAAAATGCATTCTTTTTTAGTTTGTATGCTTCATTCGATGCTTGTATTTTGGGAGTAATGGGGATGAGGTGAAGGGTTAAATTATCCACATGGCACATCTAAATTAATAAATGGGATTTAAATTAAAAAGGCTATGTGTTGAACATTATGATGTGGATTGCCTTATTGTAACCCTTATTTATTTATTGATGAAATGCTCGAAAGCATGAATGCAGACTAGAATTGTGCAAATTTCTGTCTCATCTATGTGCTTTGATATTGCTTGTGTGCTTTGATCGTTGAACACCTTGATGAGACATGTGCTGAGTTATTATACCAAGGTATTTGTCGGCGAGTGTTAATATGCCGAGGTCTTTGTCGGCAATTTTTATTATGTCATTGTCATTGCCGCGAGTGTTATTATGCCGACGTCTTTGCCAGCAAGTGTTAATATGCCGAGGTCTTTGCCTTTGAGTGTTGTTTTGTTGAGGTCTTTGTCGGAGAGTGTTGTTGTGGCGAGGTATTTACCGGTCAATGTTAAAGCCATTGGGAAATGGTTCTGTCTAGTGATGATCATTGTGACTTGATACTCTTGATGTATATGTGTTATTTACTTGTAAATTATGATTGATATACTTGTTATGTGGTACTGAACAACTTTTCATTGAGATTGACATATTTGATTTGTTAATTGTTGAACTGTGAATATTAGGCTTTTGATTTGTGTATTATCGAATTGCTTGGTTGGGCTGATTTTTGTGCAAGTTATAGTTTGAAAAGGTTCAGTTGTAGTGTAGGGTATCCATTTTCTAGCTAGTTGATTTTTTTAGTAGGTTGCTTACTGGGTACCATGTTGTTGGTACTCACCCTTGTTTCTACACTTAGGTAGATGCCGAGCCCGAACCCGTGTGATCTCGTCTCCTTATTTAGATCTCGAGGATCATCAAGACTTGAATCTGTAGCTGCTTGTCATTTGGCAGGCCCTCTTTTTCTTAATTCTGCACTTTTGTACTTAGTGGCTTGTACACGTGACAACCATATTTTTGGGGTTTAAGTAGAAGAATAAGTTTTCCACTTTATCTTGTTCTTATTTTTACTGTTTCCCATTTTTCGTTCAATTTCGTGTGGTTGAGGCTGACTTGTCTTGTTTGGAAAAGAAAAGTGTCATCACATCCATTTTTGGGTCGTGACACAATGTTGGCGGTATCTACCCAAAATTAAACCAACACTCACACTTTGGGCTGCAAGTTCTATCCCCAAATTATTCAACTCACTTTGAGTACAACTAAGATGTCGTCAATGAACACCATCACTAAGGAATCCATATAAAGTCGGAATACCCCGTTCATCAACTCCATGAACGTTGCAGGGGTGTTAGTCAAACCAAAAGACTTCACAAGAAACTCATAGTGCTCATAACGAGTCCTAAAAGTTGTCTTAGGGATATCTGATGTCCTAATCTTCTGCTGATGATAATAGAACCTAAAACCAATCATAGAAAATAGAGCTTCACCCTGAAGCTGATAAAACAAATCATCGATATGAGGAAGAGTATATTTGTTCTTCACTGTCACATTATTCAATTATCGATAATCAATAACATCTTCATGGATCCATCCTTCTTCCTCACAAACAATAGAGGAGCACCCCATGGGGGAATACTAGGGCGAATAAACCCCTTACTCAGCAAATCCGGCAATTGATCCTTCAATTCTTTCAACTGAGCTGGAGATATAATATAAGGAGCAATAGAGATGGCTTGGTGTCTAGCTCTAAGTCAATGGCTATGTCAATATCCCTAACTAGAAGAAAACCTCGAATATTAGTAGGAAACACACCCGAAGTCTCTCAAACTACAAATACATAATCCACGGGAGATGGCTATATCCCGAATGAAAGACAAAAAGGACAAATACCCTTTATCAACCAATCTATGAGATCGAAGAAGGAGATAACTTTAATAGGGTAAGAACCACTATCACCCATCCACTCAACTCTCGGGACACCTTGCATCGATAAAGTCACAATCTTAGCATAAAGATCAAGAATAGCACGTTGCGGAGAAAGCCAATACATACCCCAAGATAATGTCAAAGTCTACCATTCCCAAAAAGATCAATCCACTGGTGTTAAAAAATGAATAAACATATACATGCAATCAAACATCATAACAAACCCAATAGCAAAATCGGTAGACACATATGAGAAAGTAGAACCTGGATCCACAATACACACGTAGGTCGATAGAAAACCTAGACGATACATGTCATCACAACATTAGAAGTCTCAGCCTCAGGCCTTCTTAGAAAAGCATAGCACATGCCTTCACGGAAATGTGTAGTCTGAGTAAAACCAATACTTCTACCCTGCAGAGCTGGAGCACCCTTACTAGAAATCCTACCACCTATACTAAACTGAACTCTTCCTTGACCACTAACAAGAGCTACTAAATATCTAATTAGAGGTAGATGTTCTAATTAGATTGTAGGCAGTTGAGAAGGCCACTGCTATGCTTTTCTAGGGAGCATGAGGCTGAGACTAATGATGTCGTGATCACATCTATCGTCTTAGTTTGCCATGGACATGCGTCTGTATTGTTTGATTCGGGTTCTATGTTCTCATATGTATCTACCTATTTTGCTGCTAGATTTTATATGATGTTTGATTGCATGCATGTGCCTATTCATGTTTTTACAACAATGGGTTAATACTTAGTGGTGGATAAAGTGTATTGATCATGTCTTGTTGTTTTGGTTGGGTATGATTCTTTGGTAGACTTGATCATTTTGGGAATGGTAGACATTGCCATTATCTTGGGTATCCATTGCCTTTCTCTCTATCGTGCTATTCTCGATTGTTTTGCTTAGACTGTGACTTTAGCAATTCCGGTTGTGCTAAGATTTGAGTGGAAAAGTGCTAGTGGTTCTTACCATAGCAAAGTTATCTCCTTCATTCGAGCTCTGACATTGGTTGATAAAGGGCGTTTATCCTATTTGGCTTTAATTCGAGATAATAGCGTTGAGCCATATCCCATGGATTCTATACTTGTAGTTTGAGAGTTTTCGGAAGTGTTTCCTACTAATCTTCCAGGTGTTTATCCGAATAGGGATATTTACTTTGACATTAACTTGGAGCGGGCACCAATCCCATCTCTATTGCTTCATATCATATGGCTCTAGCTCAGTCGAATGAATTCAAGGATCTACTATCATATTTGTTGACTAAGGGGTTTATTCTCCCTAGTGATTCCCATGGGGTGCTCCTTTGTAGTTTGTGAGGAAGAAGAATAGATCCATGATGATGTGTATGGATTATTGCTAGTTGAACAAAGTTACAGTGAATAACACGTATCTTCTTCCTCGTATTGATGATTTGTTTAATAAGCTACAAGTTGCATCTCTATTTTCTAAGATTGATTTAAGGTCTGGTTATCATCAACTGAATATTCGGGCATCAAATATCCCTAAGACAACATTTAGGACCCGTTGTGGGCACTATAAGTGTCTTGTGATGTCTTTGTGTTTAACTAATGCCCCTGCAACGTTCATGTAGTTGATGAATGGGTTGTTCTGACCTTATATTGATTCCTTAGTGATAGTGTTCATTGACGGCATCTTAGTGTACTCCAACACTAAGGGAGATTAGGATCGACATTTGAGAGAAGAGAAACTCTACACCAAGTTCTCTAAGTGTGTGTTTTGGGTTGATTATGTGGCATTTTTGGACATGTGGTGTCCAAGGAGGGTATTAAGGTACATCCAGCCAATATTCAGGCAGTGAGGGGTTGGACCCGACCTACATTAGTTTTGGGGATCCAAAGTTTTATAGGAATTGCGGGCTATTACCGACGATTTGTGCAGAGCTTTTCTACTATTCCAGGCCATGGAATACAAAAACGGGCCGTGGTCCTTTTGATGGACCATCTAGAGGGGCGTGGTCCCTGACGGGGGTTCCCAAATGAAGAGTATTTGGGTAATTTCCTTTTAATTAATTATTGTGTGGGGTCATTTTTAATTGGTTTATATCATATATATAAATATTTTTAAGTCTTAAAACACTTTATTATTCGATTATAACCCAAGAACCCCAAATCAAAAACACAACTACCCTCCTCTCCAAAAATCTTCTCTCTAGAACTTCTATCGAAGGACCAAGGAAGAAGACAACCTTAGGGCTTGAAGAAGGAAGCTTTTCAATACAAATTTGGTTGGATTATACACCTAAGGTATGGAAGTTTTCATCCTTAGGTAGCCATCACCCAAGGAGCCCTTCGAAAGTTTTTTATCTCAATTCTAGAAAAACCCAAATAGCTAGGGTTTCAATTCAACCCCATGGATTCCTTTCAAAGTTGCTTTTAAATTTTGAATTATGTTTTTTTATGTGTATAATACTGATTTCCTATGATTTTTACTTGAATAATCCAAGAATCCATGAGTTTCCCTCAATCCTAGCTATGATTATTCTCTATATTATGAATGTAGAGGCAAGTTGGTCCAATTGATTGGGTGTGAGCTAATTATGATTTAATTGCATGATTTAAGTATAATTCTACATGTATTCTTGATTAACCTAAGATCTTATGATGAAATTGATATAGTCTAGGGTTATGTCATGAAAGAGGCAAATTGAGGGTTAGGTGTGTGACATTCTAAGAATGATGAACTTCTTGATGAATTGCCTTAGATCAAATCACCTAGACATAAATTCCTTAAGGTTAAAAATTCAAGACATTAATTAACTTGATTAGGTTACCTTAAGAATTAGGTATATATAATGATCATGTGAGGCATTGCTTGAGAGTAAGTCTTGTAGTATGAAGATGACTCCTAAGGCTTTAAGGGTAAAATATAATAAGAATAGGTTTAAAATGTTAAGTCATAGAGAAGAAAGCTATTATCTATGTTGAGTTGTATGTGGCCCTATTGTAAAGAGACTTCATCTACATGACCTCTAATATGAGCACATGAGTCTATGCATGGAATGAATGTTATTCTTGAGTTTTGACTATATCTATGTCTCATGTGATGAATGCTAGATATGTTGAATTAACATGACCCTTGAATACAAGGTATGCCGTGTATATATGATTATGATAATGTTGTTGTTGTGTCATTGAAAGGAAAATCACTCACACATACACCCCATGCATGAATATGATTATCATGTGACTAAGGTGTTACTTAGGATTCACTTAAGAAGTGAAGATCTTATGATTATTGTGTAGTTGTGGTATTGTTGAAAGGTAGTTCTCTCCATACCCTTACACTTTGTATGTATGATATGTTATGACTATGATGCTATTGTTGTGTGGTATGAAGGTAATTCTCATGAACACACTATGAATACAATGTGAAAGGTTTACTCACATGTTGATGATCCTAAAGTGAAAGAACATTCTCACTTAAGACATCTATGAGCTATTATGATGATATGTTGGTTTGAGTGCCTAGTGCATTCTCTTATGACCATGAACTTAAGTAAGACTTAATATGAGTTTTAAACGCAATTATGCTTAGCACCGAGTGGATAGGAGTATGAGATGGGTTCCTTCACGCTAGTAGTTAGGTTCCCAATACTGTGTCTCATGAGATGGAAACCTCCACGTTAGTAGTCAAGGTTTCTAGTAGCAATCTCCCTATCTCATAACTATGTGCCCACATAGGTAGATAGCTAGTGGATCCACCTAAAAGCTATTATGTACGTTCTACCTTAGGCAAGTAGGACACCTCTTTTCGGTGTGGGGGTAGAACACTGGATTCCATGTAGCTCACACGGTCTATGTCGGTTAAGGCTATATTTCCTTATATGATAAGAATACGAATTATGATAAGAACTTGAGTTATGTATTATGGTTCCTCAACGGATTCTACTTAGTATGAATGAGGGTATGGGACTTCATTCATACATTGCACAAGCAGGCTTTGAAAGTAGGCAGGGTATGTCTCTTTTATGATATGATGAATATGAGTTGAATGTATGCTTTATATGAATTATGAATATGAACTTCTTAATGATCTTACTTAGTGTGAGTGGGGTTATGGGACTTCACTTATACATTGCACAAGTAGTCATATAAAAGGGTTATGGTGTGGGTTCCTTATGCTATGAAAATATATGAATTATGTATGGATGATATGGATTGTGGCTAAATGTGACTTTACTTATTACCACTTATAAAGATGAATGCCTCATTGTTTATGAGTGTTGGCTATGGATGAGGTCAAGGTATGTTATGCATGATTATGGTTGCCTAAAAGTGATACTTAGTGTAGGTATGATTATGGGATCCTACCTATGCATTGCACAAGTATAGCTTAGGGTTGCTCATGTGGTAGTCCTATTAGGATGATATGATCTTGGTAATTTACTATGTGTATGAGCTATGTCTTGTGAAGATTGGGATATGTTCTATGCTTATGTTGAAGACTATGCTTATAATTATTATGATATCCCTTATGCTAGGATAAATTGTATGTGAGTTGCTATATGAGTTGCATTCTCCAACTATTTCAAAGACGATGTCTAAAATTGACATATGGCATGGTTTCAAAGAAAATGTCCCTTTTATGCATGTGTTAATGATTTTTATGCATGGCTTCCTTACTTAGTACTTTTGGTGTTAACCCCATCTTTCTACATTTTCTATAAGTGTAGGCTTTGGAGATATTGGATTCCATCCTCATGGCTAGGAGCTTATTAGATCAAGAAGAAGAAGATTGGTGAATCCTCATTGTATTCGAGGGTTTGACCATATATCCTTTATGTCTTTCTTTTATGTTTTAGAGTTTTGTAAGGGTCGTGTCCCTAAGATTGTATTCAAAGAGTTTTTAACTCAAATGTTATATATTGTTTGAGACGTAGTGTGTAGACTCTCTCTCATTTTATAAAAGACTTCGATTGTAAATGATATTTTAATTTTTCCGTATTTTTCCCATGTTCTTATGTCTATGATTATGCTAAGGGCTTGTATGAGACCCCTTTGGGGTCAAGTACACTGTGTTACGTTTAGGGGGTACCCCTGGGTCGTGACATGTTTTATATGACAGTTCACATTTTTCTCCATTTTTAATATGATGTTATCAAAGATATAAAGTGTATCAGTTTATAAAAGATAAAGACTAGTGAAAAGTATGTTTAATGACTTGGGGATGTCCATCGATCAGTAATTTTTTTATTTACTCATTTTCAACTTGGTAATAAAATTATTTATTCACCAAAAAAATATTTGATAACTTGGGCAATTAAGGAAAAACTAAAAGTAAAGTGATGAATAAAATAATATTAAGTACTCTACTTAATTGGATGCATTTTGTTATATAGTATTTGTAAATATCAAAATTTTATGAGACTCTACAAAATAAGTTTAATTTCAATGAAAACTCTACTACACGTGTTAAACTTCAGTTAGGTTCTTGGAGGGTTTTCAATCCTAAACCCTAGTTCATGTCTATATAAAGGTTTATATATTTCCCTTAAAAGGCATCTGGAATATCCCATAACTCTTGGGATATTCATAAAGCATCAACCCAAATTATTTTTATTTGGAGAAATACGCCACTAACGACCTTCGAATAACGGCGAAACTCTGAGGAGAGAAGATACAATAGATAAACAATTTTGTACTGATTATTATTTATCAGTAAAATTATATTTCTTCATGTATATTTTTCTTATTGTAATTTACCTTCTGTCAGTTTAACATTTGTTACAAGCAGTATCAAATTTCCTATTTTTCAATAGAACCCAAAACTATTTTTATATACAATTAATAAAGACAAATTATCACATTCTTGGAGAGTTAGACATTTTAAGAAAAAAAGTTATGAGTTGCTAGCCATGTTACTATTGTTGATTCAAAATCTTGGGGGGTAAATGATTAATGTTTTGATTATTAGATTAGTCTTTTGATTATTTTTTTTCTTTGATGAGAATACATTGATGGACTTATTAGTCCAACATTTAAAACACTTTGCTAAATTTGACTTTTCAAATCAACATTTGGATTTTACATTAACTTTACCTATAAATTTTGGAGAGTCTTCATCCAAAAGTAATTGATCTTCCGAAACTCGATTTCTATAATCTAAGATATCTAAGGTTAAATTTTAGTTCAAGTCTTTGATAAACATAGTAAATTTGAGAAAATATTTGTTTGTCTCTCAATTTCAAAGTATTTTGTTAAGGATGAGTGCTCTTATCTACAATGTGGGTATCACATTATTTATCTTAATTTGATTTGACAGGATAATTTTGTTCACGATCTAAAATGAAAATATCAAAGTCTAAATTAAGTTTTAGGATAATATGAGAATAATATATAAAAATATTGACCATTTATCTCTTCATTATCATAATATTAAAAATAAAGCTAGAGGCAAAGATAAAAATAATTGTTAAATGACCCGAATAAATAAACTAAAGATCATACTTTTTTGAACATAAAATTAGAAGCTTATTATAGAATTTTTAATATGTGCATACCGAAACATAACAATATCTCTTTTGTAAAATAAATCACATATATAGAATAAGATTGTAAAGATATTTTAACAAAGACAATGACAAAAATGATTAGGAGGAGTTTTGCCGATGACTTTGTAGTGACCTCCCTTACAATTTTTCTTGCAAATATTATCACATTTGGTATCATCTTCGCTGCCAGGATTGCAACGTCCAATGTGATTGTCGGTGCAACACTTCAAACCATCTACTTGAAGCAAACATGAAATTGGAATTTCATTATATGTATTTTTCATATCTATTTCAAAATATTCTAAAGTAAGGTAACATAATAAATTATGAAAGAAAAATAAATATAAGTTAATTATTAGTTTATTTTCTAGAATTAAAATAGATTTATTGTGATATGAAACTTTAAATGATGATTTGCACGCTTCATTAGTTAGTGAAATATAATAAACTATTATGCGAATTTTTAATACAACAAAAAATATTTGTAGATAGAAAAAGCAAACCTATTGATGCTATCAACATAACTAGGAGAACGGATAATATCAAACTATTCAATTTGCCCATCTTTTCTTTCAAATTATATTGTATTTGTTGTTGTTTATCAACTTAAGAAGATGCTCTTTATATAGTATTTCTACTTTAAGAGTAAAAACATCTTTTATAGAAAAACAAATAAAGACCAGTATAAAATGGTAATGTGATGATTTTCTTCACAATTTTTTTTTCTTTACTCATTTGCTACTTAATAATAAAATTCCTTTATTTATCGAAAAAATTTGCTTAACTAGACATTAAAGGAAAAATAAAAAATAAAATGACAAAAAAGTAATATATGACTCTACTTAATAAGATACATTTGTGTTATATATTACGAAATTTCCTATTTTTTTTATATGGAAGTCAAAAAATTTCATATCTAAAAGGAATAAATATAAACTATCATGATCCTTGGAGATATAGACATTTTAGGGAAAGAAGTTATGGGTTAGTATACATGCTATAGTTGTGGATTTAAAGCCCTAGAGTTTTTCGATTAGATTTTTTTCGAGGGGGAATACAATCAATATCTAATTTTGATTTAGATTAATATTTGTAAATTATTATATTGAGGGAAATGCATTTATGGTCTTAGTCCTAGATTTTAATCATTTTGCTAAGGTTGACTTTTGATATCAACATTTGATTTTTACATTAATCTAATGTAATCATAGTGAATGATATTATGAGATATTTAAAGCCAAAAGTTCACAAAGTCCTCATTCTTTATTTAATTTTATGACAAGTCAGATTGTGATACATATACTATATCTAAGGAATTGTTTAAACTTGATATGTTTTACGACACTCTAGTTCATATATCGAGATTTTTTTAATCGATACCCAGGCTGACTGGTACGCTCAAATTACACCTCCCTAAAGAAGTATAAACGATCGTTGTCAAATAATGAACTGAACTTGTAGGTTGAGGTCGATCCCACAAGGAATACCAACTTTCTGCTCTTCAATCGATGGATGTGTAGGACGGCCCATGGGTCAACCTACGGTCCGTCCATGCCTCTATGGTTCCACACTTGGTCAAACTTCCTTGATCCTCCACCTACGGTTCATGGATTCGAAGTTTTTGATGTGTATTAAGCTCTAAAAGTGTCAGCTGTGTGTAAAGAGTTGTCTGCTATTCTAGTAATATATCTCACCGCAAAATCTAATTACATCGTATCTAAGGATCTACTAGAGTGTGTATTGATGGGCCGCTATATCTTTGGTGATGCTGAAACATTGGAAATGGTGCAATTCATGAAGGTGTCTAGTGGGGGCATCTCAAGAGATTAGTTGGAGACATTCATAGGGTTTTGGGTCCTCCACCTAAGCCTTCAATTGAAGAAGCACCCACGCTTGAACTAAAGGCATTACCATCTCGCTTTAGGTATGTATTTCTTGGTTAGGACAAGACCTTACTTGTGATTCTGTCTGCAGATTTTTCTGAATTATAAGTTGAAGCAACATTGACTATATTGAAAAGGAGAAAGGCAACAATGAATTTATCTTATGTTATGAATTCTAAGTGGCTTGTTTGGGGCCTCTCAGGGTCCTCTATGCCATGTTATATCTAGGGTGTACCCCTGGTTCGTGAAAAACTTGGCAATCAGGCTACAATGTTTAGAAAGGTCGTAGAATGTCGCATAAGCCACGTCAAGTAGAATCTTATTCATGAGTGTGAAATGCGCAACATTTATTAATGAGAGGGTAGAAGATGATTAGGAAACTCCACTTCTTTCATTACTCGAAAGTCATGAGGTAGAAATTAACTTTATAAAGCCTCTCTCTTATATTCCTTACTCAATTCTTCATAGGAAATGGCTACTCGAAGAGCTTATGCTAAAAGGAATAAGGGAGAGACTGTGAATTAAGAAGCTCTTCAAGGTCTAGTTGACCCTTTGGCCGAGAAAGTGACTAATGCGGAGTTTAGGGCTGCTTTTACAGTATTGGCTCAAGCCGTGACGGCCTAAGTCAATAGGGAGGTGGTGGTTCCCGTATACCCAAATGTGGGTATGGAGGCATCTAGAGTGAGGAATTTCACTAGAATGATCCGAAGTGTCATGGTTCTAAGGTTGAGGAAGATTCTCAAGAGTTCATTCATGAGGTGTATGAAGTGTTGATTATCATGGGAGTGATACTTGTGGAAAAGGCAGAGTTGGCCGCTTATCGTTAACGATGTTGCTGAAATTTGGTTCAACCAATGGAAAACAGGGATACCAGAAGATGTGGGTCCTATCGATTGGGAGAAGTTCAAAGTTGTTTTTCTTGATAGGTTCTTTCCCCTTGAGAAGAGGGAGGAAAAGGCGTTTGAATTCATCAACCTTTTTCAAGGAAGCATGAGTGTGAAATAGTATTCTTTGAAGTTCACACAATTGTCTAAATATGTCCCTTCTTTTATTACCGATTCTATGGGAATAATGATTAAGTTTGTTTGTTTCAGGTGTATCCAAAATTGTGGTTAATGAATGTCGCACCGCTATAATTATCCATGATATGGATATTTCTCATCTCATGGTCCATGCTCAAGAGATCGAATAGAGGAAACATAAAGAAAGGTCTAAGGAGGAAAAGACAGCTAAGACTGGTGATGGTAACTTCTCACATTCAAAGTCCGATGGACATGGTCGTTCTAGGTTTTGACACCGGTTTTCCGAGCAAGGTTCATTCAATGCTTCTTCTAAGTTCAACAAAGTTAGAGTGTCTACCCCTAAGCCTTCAGGAGGAAATGGTAGTGGATCTTCATTGCCTAGGTCTACTTGTTCTAAGTGTGGGAAGAAGCACGAGGGTAGGTTCTTAGTCGGTACGGATTATTGTTTCGATTGTGGTAAAAGTGGTCATAAGATAAGGGATTAACCGATCCTTATGCCTAAAGGAAGAGAGGTCAACCAAGTTCCTCATAGTTGTTTGGGTTACAATGCTCCCAAGCAAAATCGATTATATGCACTTCAAACTCATGGTGAACAAGAGGGTTCTCTCGGTGTTGTTACCGGTATGTTGAAAGTCTTCTAACTTGATGTTTATGCTTTACTTAATCCTAGTGCTACCTTGTCTTTTGTGACACCATATATGGCTATGAGGTTTGATATTATTCCGGATATGTTGTTAGATCCCTTTTGTGTCTCTACCCTCTTGGTGATTCTGTTGTGGCTAAGAGGGTCTATAGAAAATATCCCATTTCACTTTCCCAGAGAGTTACTCTTGTTTATTTGGTAGAGTTTGATATGCTAAATTTTTATGTATCATTGATATGGATTGGTTGCATTCATGTTATGCTTATATTGATTGTAGAACCAGTGTAGTCAAGTTCCAGTTTCCAAATGAGCTCGTCCTAGAATGTAAAGGGGGAAATGCTATGCCTAAGGGTCAGTTTGGCTCTTGTATTAAAGATAGAAAGATAATTTCTAAGGGTTGCATTTAGCATATCGTTAGAGTTAGGGATGTATATTCAAAAACGCCTACTCTTGAGTCGGGCTCCGTTGTTAATGAGATTTCGACAGTGTTCCCAGATGATCTACCCAGTATTCCATCCGAAAGGGAAATATACTTTGGTATTGACCTTCTCCCAAATACGCAACCTATTTGTATTCCTCCTTACGAACTGGCTCCAGCAGAGCTTAAGGATTTGAAAGAGAAATTAAAATACTTGTTGAATAAGGGTTTCATCTGACCGAATATATCTCCATGGGGTGCTCCAGGCTTGCTTGTTAGAAATAAGGATGTTTCTCTCCGAATATGTATGAACTACTAGCAATTGAATATGGTTACAGTTAAGATAAGTATCCTCTCCCAAGGATAGATGACTTGTTTCACCAATTTCAAGGGGCAAGCTAGTTCTCCAAGATTGAGCTTCAGTCGGGTTGTCACCAATTGAGTGTGGAGGAAGAAGATATTCTGAAAACGTCTTTTAGGACCCGATATGGTCTTTTTGAGTTTTTGGTGATGTCTTTTGGTTTTACTAATGCTCCGATGGCATTTATGGATTTTATTGATAGAGTGTTTAGAAAATACCTTGATATGTTTGTGATAGTGTTCATTGATGATATATTGATCTATTAGTTAAATGAGGATGATCACATCAGTCATTCGAGGATTGTATTGCAAATTATCAAGGACCAAAAATACTTAGCAAAGTTTAGAAAATGTGAGTTTTTGCTAAGGTCATGTTGTCTCAAGCAAAGGTATTGAGGTAGATCCTAAGAAGACGAATGCGGTCAAGAGTTGGCCTAAACCTCTATCCCCTTTGGATATTAGAAATTTCTTGGGTTTGGTTGGTTATTACAGAAGGTTTGTTGTAGTGTTTTCTTTTATTTCCTCTATATTGACAAAATTGACCCAAAAGAAGGATAAGTTCATCTGGTCTAAAGAGTTTGAAAAGGGTTTTTAGGAATTGAAGGATAGACTTACTTCTGCTCCGCTGTTGAATTTACCGGAAGGGACTGATGGTTTTGTTGTTTATTGTGATGCCTCGAGAATTAGGCTAGGATGTGTGCTTATGGAAATGGGAAAGGCATTGCCTATGCTTCAAGGCAACTTAAGATTCATGGAAAGAATTATCCTACCCATGACATTGAACTAACAGAGGTTATTTTTGCCTTAAATATTTCGATGCATTATCTATATGGTGTTCATGTCGATGTATTTATGGACCACATTAAAATATGTCTTTAATAAGAAGGATCTAAATCTTTGCAAAAGGTGGTGGCTTGAGTTATTGAAGGATTATTATATGGGTGTTCTCTATCACCCCGGTAAGGCCAATGTAGTGACATATGCTCTTAGTCAGTTGTCTATGGGTACTATTGCTCATATTGAGGATGATGGAAATGTTTTGGTTCGAGATTTTCATAGATTTTCCTGATTGGGTGTTCAGTTAGTAGACTCTACCAAGGGTGGTGTTATCGTTCAAAATGGTTCAAAATCATATTTTCTAGCGGATGTGAAAGCTAAGCAAGGTCTTGATCCAAACTTGGTTTAATAGTCCTTAAAAAGTCTGTAGAGGCTTTCTTCTAAGGGGGAGATGGTGTCCTTTGATATCAAGGTCGGTTGTGTGTCCATAATGTTTATTACTTAAGGGAGCACATCTTTTCAGAACCCATAGTTCGCGGTTTTCCATTCACTAGGGAGCCACCAAGATGTACCGTGATTTGCGAGAGATCTATTAGTGGAATATGATGAAGAAGGATATCACAGAGTTTGTGGCTAAATGTCTTAATTTTCAACAAGTGAAAGTTGAGCATCAGAGACCGAGAGGTTTATCCCAAGACATTAGCATTCCAACCTGGAAGTGGGAAGATGTGAATATGGACTTTGCTGTCGGTTTGCCTTGCACACGACGCCAACATGACTCGATTTGTCTTATAGTAGATCGAATGACAAAATTGGCTTATTTCGTCCCCGTCAAGGTTTCTCATTTGGCGGAGGACTATGATAAGTTATACTTAAGGGAAATGGTGAAGTTCCATGGAGTGCCTTTGTCCATTATCTCTGATCGTGGTACTCAATTCACTTCTCATATTTGGAAATCTTTACAAAGGGGTCTTGGTACTCATGTTAAGCTTAGTACGACCTTTCTTCCCCAAAGCGATGGGCAAGCGGAGCGTGTCATCCTGACTTTGGAAGATATTTTGAGAGCTTGTGTGATTGACTTCAAGGGTTATTGGGATGATCATTTGCCTTTGATTGAGTTTGAATATAACAATAGTTATCACTTAAGTATTGACATGGATCCATTTGAGCCCTTGTATGGTAGGAGGTCTAGATCTCCCATAGGTTGGTTTAAAGTGAGTAAGGTTGCCCTAATAGGTCCTTAATTGGTACATGATTCTATGGAAAAGGTTCCACTTATTAGAGAAAGGTTGAAAACGGCTCAAAGCCGGCAAAAGTGATTTGCCGATATGATAAGAAGAGATGTTGAGTTTGATATTCATAATTGGGTTTACTTGAAAATTTCGCCCATAAAGGGTTTAATGAGGTTTAGTATGGAAGGGAAGCTTAGTCCATGTTATGTAGTCCTTTATCAGATTTTGAGGCGTGTTGGTAAGGTTGGTTACGTACTTGGATTGCCTAATGAGTTGGCATTGGTGCATCCTATTTTCCATATCTCAATGTTGAAGAAATTAGTTGGTGATCCGACATCCATAGTTCCCTAGAAGGTTTGGGATTCAAGAAAAATCTTTCCTATGAAGAAGTGGCGGTTGAGATTTTAGACCGGCAAGTCAAGAAGTTGAGAAATAAAGAAGTTGCTTCCGTGAATGTTTTGTGGAGGAATCAGTTAGTTGAGGGTGCTACTTGGGAGGCCGAGGCTGATATGATGTCCTGATATCCTCATCTCTTTCCTTCAACTCCTACTCTAGATTGAGGTTTTGGGTTCCTCATGGTTTACTATTTTGGTGTCATGTGTCTTAGATATTCCCATGATTTCCTCATTTATGAAAGTTCATGAAAAAACTTAAGTTTTGAGAAAATGAGTCAATTTGATTGATTTCTACATGTTTATGTGCATTTGATTATGAATTGCATATAGACTACATGATATGATATTTTAAACATGTTTTAGCTTGGAGTTGATGTTTCCTCGTCAGATATGTGCATTTCTATGATTGCATGCATGATGTGCTACTAGTTTTGAGTTCTTTTCTTTCATATGATGTCTAGAATCCCATTAGAGGACGAATGTCTCCAAAGGGGAGATAATGTAACACCTATGAATCAAGGAACCTAGAAAAGAGAGTCGAGGGAGAGGTCACTAGCCCTAAATTGAGCCAAGGCACCCTATATGGAGACCCTTAGGGGCCGTGAAGTGTACCACAACTGGTGGTGGTGCTCGTGGAGCTTTCCTTTCCCAGTAGGTGTCCAAGATGGGTTCTCCTCCCACCAGCCCTTAAACGCCTCGTGAAGGGCACCACGGCTCATAGTGGTACCCGTGAAATAGTAGGTAGTATGCTCCCTAACACAACCTCATCCCACATGCCCTAAGACGGGTCGTGAAGGGCTAGATAGCTCGTGAAGGTTGGCGTGTGGGGAATGAGTGTTTTCCTAGCCACTGGTCTAGGGACCACGACTTCCTAGATAGTTCGTGGACCCCTAGACAACTCCCACGGGCCTCCATTTGGAGATTCGCGTCAGCTGTAAGTTAGAGGCAGTTGGGTCTTTTCCTATTATTTATATTGATACTATGTCGTTTTACCTATTGTCATTTTCTTAAGATTCCAAAAGAAGTTGAGTCTTTCTCTCCCAAAGATATTTCTTCCTTTAAAAGTTTGAAGAAGAAGTACAAGATTCAAGCCTGGGTGCAAGGTCAAGCCTCCATTTTTAGATTTATTTTGGGCTTTGATAGAAAGGTATGATTGTTTTCATCCATGGATTCCTATCATTCATAGAGTTCCCAAATTCTCCTATTTTCAAAGTTAGAATACCCAATTGAGTTAGGGTTTTCTTCAATGCCATGGGTTCTCTTCAATGTTAATTTAAATGATTGAATTATGATCTCTTATGCATGAATTGACAAAATACTATGATTTTATGATGATTTCCCATGAACCCATGTAAATCCCATGTTTTCCAATTATGATGATATGATGTGGATTTTGAATTATCAAAGAGGAGATTACGAAATTAAGCATGTGTTATGAAATTTATGTCAATTTTTTGAGGATGCTTTAAGAGTGAAGCATCAATGATAATGATAGTTGTTGTGTTGTTGAAAGGATTTCTCATAAACGCATTAAAGCATGATTTGTTACAGGGCATTCTCACATAAAGAAGTCTTAGTATTAAAAGGCATTCTCAACTAATCTATAAATCAAAGATTTTAAGAGCTATTATGAAAAGATCATGGATAGTGAAAGGCATTCACACACATGGTCTAACGAGCTATCCTATGATGTCCCTAGCTTGAATTGGTTACTTAATTGTACCTTTCCATGTATGATACTATGAATTAGCTTGGATTGGCAAGATGACGTGCCCTTCCATGGATAGTGAGAACAAGTTAAGATTAATAACTACTTTGTGGGATTTATACTTAGCACCTAGAGGATATTGAGATGGAATCTCTCCCGTTAGTAGAGGCTGGGTTTCTAGAAGCAATTTCCTTATCCCTTACCTATGTGGTCCAATAGGATTATTTTCTAGATAGGCATTAGATAAGTGGATCCACAATAGCTAGAAGTTCATGGTCCTTCCTTGGCAAGTAGGACATCCCTTTCTGGTGTAGGAGACACCAAATTCGATGTAGATACCTTGCATGGTCTTATATGTCGGTTCAGACTACTTCTCACAATTAAGAAAAGTTTTGATTAACCAAGGTTATCGTATGTATGTTTTAAGATCATGTTCACTTACATTGATCATGGTTTCGTTACTTAGGATTTCTAACTCTCAAGATGCATGTGTTTAGCTTGATCATTTCTTGCTCATGGAAATGTCCCTTTTTATCATCTTTTAAATGTTTATATGCATGACTATCACAATTGGTACATATTTTGTACTAACGCATACTCTTGCCTATATTTTCCCAAATGTAGGGTCCGATTGTCATGGTTCTATGTTTCGAGGCTAGAGGTTGATTTGCAAGATTTTCGAGCTTTGGTGAGTCCTCATGCTTCGAGGATGGATTTTCATTGATTTTAGTTTCTTTTCTTCTTTCAGTTTTTGACATGATGTATGTGCTAAGCCCAATTTTATTTGATTGTACTAGATGGCTAATAAGACAAATTTTTAGACTTCCGCTTTACCCTTATGAAACTTTTGGACTTGAAATGTTGTCCTTATCTTTTGATTCTATATCTTATGTTATGAATGTTAAGTGGCTTGTATGGGGCCTCTCGGGATCCTCTACATGAGGTTACATCTAGGGTGTACGCCTGGGTCTTGATAATCTCAAGAGTCATCTTCACAACATTCTAATCAAGAGAAAACATTTAACAATATTATACAAAGTGTCATTTGGGGGAATGTCAACAACTCAATCAAAGTTTCAAGTTAAAGTTTGACCAAATCCTAACTTCAATAACTAATTTTGATATTAAGGTGCTCGCCAGAAGAAGGTGATGTGATAACTGAAGATCCAAAGGAAGACTTGAAGAGAGATATCCAAGAAATCTAGAGAAGATACGATTTGTGTATTCTTCCTCTTTAGTTTTATCCTTTTCAATGTAATAACAGGAGTCATAAATTGTAATCTCGACAGGACATCACTTGTCTCTGTAACCCATTTTCCATCTCTGCATCCATTTGAACTACACGTGACTTGATTCTTTTATACCCTGAGATATGTAGGCTACCCCAAGCTAGGGCTTGGTCACATTCATTTTCTTGATCTTTTTTTTAAAAAATAAATAGTAGGCCAAAATCCAAGCACAATTGTTCACTTCTTTGGTTGAAAACTCTTCATCATCCCCAGCTAAGATGGGCATCCTGTGAACACCTGATTTTTGACCAAACCTAAAGTTTTACACCATTTTTTATTTCTTAAATATTTCTTTTAGATCTAAATTAAATATTTTATTTTTATCGTATTTTATTAAGTTTATTTTAAAAGATTTCAAAACAACAAAAAAATAAATGACATTTATTGTAAGTTTTATTTTTTTAAGAAAGAAAAGAAACATTTACGAAAAGTATATGACTTTATTTCCAATTTTGGTTTTTTACAAAATAAGTTAGAATTCTCGTAAATATTTTTAGTTCTAGCTATTTTATTTTTCTACATTTTTATTAGTTCAAAATAGTTAACTGATATTTTTAATATTATATTTTTATATATATATTTTTATAAAAATAATAATAACTTGTAATGACCCTCCAAATAATTTTTTGCCTTAATGCCTTCTTTTCGTCGTTTATAGCGTTCCTATAGCGACCCCAACTCATTTATAACTTGCTGGCACTTGATTGTTCGGTTGCCTGATCGTTCGTTTGGGTTTAATGTTAGTTCCCTTATTTTGGAGCTTTTGAAACTTCAATAGTTGACTTTAGTCAAAATGTTAGGTAAACAACAGCTGAATGGAATTCTAACAGTTCCATCAGCTTCGGAATGGTCGGTTCGAATCCGGAGTCTTTCAGCGCGAGTTGGTGCAATTAGATATTTTAGCTTTAAAGCTTTGACCTAAGTTTGACCTTGGTAAACATTCTTGGGAAACTTGCTCGAATTGAAATTCAATATGTGTTGTTAGTTTTGAAACATTGAGTTTGTTCTAGAAGGACCTTTAGTTCGGGTCCTAAGGCTTTCGATGTGAGTTTGAGCACTTAGATGAGATGTTGGAAAGCTTAAAGGCCTAGAGTTGACTTTGGTCAACATTCAGAGAATTAGTTGTCGTATAAGAATTTTGTTAGCGTCATTAGTCCGGAATGTTGAATTTGATCTAGTAGGACCTTTCATTTGACTCTTGATATCTTGTTTTTTATTTTTGGGTTTTTAGGTGAAAGGTTGGGTTTTAGGCCTAATGGGTCCCGATGAGGTATTTCTATCATACCAATCTTTTTATGGAAATTCGACAACTCCATCGAGTCCGGAATTTCAAATTTAGTGGGGTAGCATATTTGGTTTATTTTAATCGGGTACTGAATAGGTGTCGAGGTCCGTTCGGAGACTTTGAAAAAAATCTTATATTTGTTGCAAATTTTTAGCAACCAGAAAATATGTTATTTAGCGAACAGAAGTCTTTTTAGCAACCAGATTTGCCATTATTTAAAGCCAAAAATTAGCATTCATCCCTTACTTTTGAAATGCGATTTCTCTCTGATTTTAATTCCATTTTTGGTGATTCAAAGGTTGGGTTGCTCGAAATTGTGTGGCTACGTTTGAGATAATTTTCAAGTTTTAGTTATTGTCCTCTCTCCTTTTTTAGCTTTAATGATGATTTAAAAGGCTAAGCTGATTACGGGCAGTTTCGAGCCCCGAATTGGTTTTCCGTTTTGGCACACATGTTCGGGGAGGTAAAATGAACCTTTTCACGGAGTCAATTTTGTGATTCTTGGTGCAGGTCCCACAATCCCATTTTGGACCCATTTTTTAGTCCATCTTCGAAGAATGCGAATATGGTGTCAAAACGGCCTTATTGATATTATGATTCTAATTTGGATAGTGTAGCAGCGTTCTGAGGCTGTACAGAAGGGAAAAACTCTGGCAACGTGTTTGGAGCGCGCACGGTCGGCCTACAAGTACGCTACGACTTCCCTCTCCTTAGAATGAGCATGATTAAGTAATTGTATGTTGATTTGCATGAATTTGAGGTTGAATTGGTGGCTAATCATTTTAAATTCCTATAACCCATGTTGTATGCTTATTTTTGGGTGTTCTAGGCTGTTGAAGCATGACGTTTCTATTTGTTGATCATCCTCACCTTGTGGTATTCCTTATTTTTGATTTGCAAATATTGGTGGATCATGTTTAGCCTTAGTCTAGTCTTATGTTAGTGATTGCCATAGACTTGCGTCCTTTTTGGACCGTTAGGCCTTTTAATCTCCCCGACGTGACTTCAAATGACTTTGCTCCCTATAGACTGATGTAGCAGACCTGAGTTTTGATAATTTGGGCCTTAGTTAGGCAGTAACACTGCTCTTGGAACCATATGTCCATAAATCCCCTATTTCTGGTTTTTCCGGTGTCTCTGATTTTTGTTGTGGAGGCTACTCGTCAATTCTTGTTGGATATGGTTCGGGCATGAATGATTTATTGATGACACTCTTATTGGGGGTACTCGATGTTATGCTTAGTGGGACGCTGATCCTATTCCTACCCAATTCGCCTCTATTGGTTGTTCAAGTCCACCAATTCAGTCCACCGGGTGTGGTTCAAGTCCTCGCCTTGGTATTATAGCTTTGGTTCTAGTCCTGGATTTCTTCAGCCGTGGTTCAAGTCCACCACCATTTGGAGTCATGGTTCTAGTCCACCGCTTCGACAACTTGGTTCATGTCCATAACTACTCTCACCTCGGTTCAAGTTCTTCGTCATATTTATACATGGTTCAAGTCCGGGATTACCCTTAGCATTGGTTCAAGTCCTTGGTTACTCTTTTAAGTCCTTGATCCTCAATTTTCAATTCTATTCAAGTCTTTAACCCCTGTCATCTCTAGATGAGCTTCAGGCATATGGATTGGTTCGGTTCCAGTCCTAAAAATTTGTGTAAATCTTGGAAACTTCATTGGATCCTCTTGTTTCATTCTAAACTCCTCATTGTACCTGTCAAGCTTATGGGAGTCCGATCGGGTTTAACTTTTTGCTTGCACAGGAGTGTACCCATCGGGTTTATGGGAGCCTGCTCGGATTTAGTTAGTTATTCTCCTTTTTTTGTGTTAGTACACTCATGTGCATACCTGTTAGATTTCTCGTTTATGTTTCTGATAGTTTTTTAGATTCTTGCATTTCATATTACCTTTTCTTTTATTGCTCATTTAGCTTAGAAAGACAATACATACCCAAGATAATGTCAAAGTCTACCATTCCCAAAATAATCAATCCAACCCAAGTATCATTCATACCCGGCCAAAGAAACAAGTTAGGGTGGATAGACTCGATCTATCACTAAGGATTCACCCATTGGTGTAGAAAAATTAATAGACAGAAACATGTAATCAAACACCATATCAAACCTCGTAGCACAATAGGTTGACACATATGCGAAAGTAGAACTTAGATCAACAATACATACGCAGGTCGATAGAATACTAATACGATACATATGATCACAACATAAGAAGTCGCAGCCTTAAGCCTCTTTAGAAAAGCATAGCACATGCCCACACGACAACCTGTAGTCTGAGTAGAACCTTTACTTCTACCCTGCTGAGCTGGAGCACCCTTACCATAAGTCTTGTCATCTATACCGAACTGAACTCTTCCTTGACCCCTAGACAAAGGCACTGAATATCTAGTTGGAGGTAGATGTTCTAATAAGATTGTAGGTGGTTGGGACAGCCAGTGCTATGCTTTTCCAAGGAGTATGAGGCTAAGACTTATGATGTCGTGATCACATCTATCGTCTTAGTTTGCCATGGACCAGTGTTTATATTATTTGATTAGGGTTCTAAGTTCACATATGTGTCTACCTATTTTTCTACTAGAGTTCATATGATGTCTGATTGCATGCATGTGCCTATTTATGTTTCTAAAACAATGGCCCTTAGTGGTGGATAAACTGTATTGATTATGTCTTGTTGTTTTTGTCTGGTATGATTTTGGTAGACTTGATCATTTTGGGAATGGTAGACTTTGACATTATCTTGCGTATGCATTGCTTTTATCGACATCGTGCTATTCTCGATTGTTTTTCTAAGACTGTGACTTTAATAATGCCGCGTGTCCTGAGATTTGAGTGGGAAAGTGCTAGTGGTTCTTACCATAGCAAAGTTATCTCCTTCCTTGAGCTCTGACATTGGTTGATAGAGGGAGTTTGTCCTATTTGGCTTTAATCCGAGATAATAGTGTTGAGCCATCTCCCAGGGATTCTATACTTGTAGTTCGAGAGTTTTCGGATGTGCTTCCTACTGATCTTCCAGGTATTTATCCGGATAGGGATATTAACTTTGCCATTGACTTGGAGCTAGCATCAACCCTATCTCTATTGCTTCATATCATATGGCTCCATCTCAGTTCAATGAATTGAAGGATCAGTTGCTAGATTAGTTGAGTAAGGGGTTTAATCGCCCTAATGTTTCCCCATGGGGTGCTCCTTTGTTGTTGGTGAGGAAGAAAGATATATCCATGAGGATGTGTATGAATTATTGACAGTTGAACAAAGTTACAGTGAATAACATGTATTCTCTTCCTTATATCGATGATTTGTTTGATATAGTACAGGGTGCATCTCTATTTTCTAAGATTGATTTATGGTCCGATTTTCATTAGCTGAAGATTATGGCATCACATATCCTTAAGACAACATTTAGGACTCGTTGTGGGCACTATAAGTTTCTTGTGATGTCTTTTTGTTTAACTGACGCCCCTGCAGCGTTCATGGAGTTGATGAATGGGTTGTTCTGTTATGTTAATTCCTTTGTGATAAAGTTCATTTACGGCATCAGGTTCTACTTTCTCATATGTGTCTACCTACTTTGCTACTGGGTTTGATATGATGTTTGATTGTATGTTTGTTCCTATTTATTTTTCTACACTAGTGGATGAATCCTTAGTGGTGGATCGAGTGTATCCATCCTAACTTGTTTCTTTGGCCGGGTATGATACTTGGGTTGGATTGATCATTTTTGGAATGGTCAACTTTGACATTATCTTGGGATATGGATTGTCTTTCTCTGCAACGTGCTATTCTCGATTTTTATGCTTAGATTGTGACTTTAGAGTTACAAGGTGTACCGAGAGTTGGGTAGTTGGGTGGTAGTGGTTCTTACCCTATCAAAGTTATATCCTTCATTCGATCTTATAGATTTGTTGATAAAAGTGTTTGTCCTTTTTGGCTTTCATTCAGGATACTATTGTTGAGTCATCTCCCATGGATTATGTATTTGTAGTTTGAGTGTTTTCAGGTGTGTTTCCTACTAATATTTGAAATTTTCTTCAGGATAGGGATATTAACTTAGCCATTGACTTAGAGCCAGACACCAAACCCATCTCAATTGCTCCCTATATTATGGCTCCAACTCAGTTGAAAGAATTGAAAGATCAGTTGCCAGATTTGTTGAGTAAGGGGTTTATTCTCCCTAGTATTCCCCAATGGGGTGCTCATGTGTTGCATGTGAGGAAGACCGATGGATCCATGAAGATATTATTGATTATCGACAGTTGAACAATGTGACAATGAAGAACAAATATCCCCTTCCTCGTATCGATGATTTGTTTGATCAGCTTCAGGGTGAATCTCTATTTTATAAGATTGGTCTTAGGTTCTGTTATCATCAGTAGAATATTAGGGCATCAGATATCCCTAAGAAAGCTTTTAGGACTCGTTATGAGCACTATGAGTTTCTTGCGATGTCTTTTGGTTTGACTAACGCCCTTGCAACGTTCATGAAGTTGATGAATGGGGTGTTCAGACTTTATATGGATTCCTTTGTGAAGATGTTCATTGACGACATATTAGGTGTACTCCAAGACCGAGACAAATAATAATCGACATTTGAAGGAAGAGAAGCTTTACGCCATGTTATCAAAGTGTGAGTTTTGGCTTGATTATGTGGTATTTTTAGGACACGTGGTGCCCAAGGAGGATATTTGGGTAGATCCAACCAAGATTGTGTCACTACCCAAAAATGGACGTGATGACACTTGTCTTTTCCGAACACGACAAGTTATCCTCAACCCAACGAAAATGAACGAAAAATGGAAAACAGTAAAAACAAAAATAAGATAAAACGGAAAACTTATTCTTCTATTAAAATCGCCAAAATATGATTGTCACGTGTACAAGCCAGCAAATACATAAGTGCAAAATTAAGAAATAAATACAAGTCTCAAGCTTTTTTTCTCAAATAGAACAAAATTTAAAGAAAGGAAAAAGAGGTCCTGCCGAATGAAAAGCAGCTACATATTCAAGTCTTGACGAGCCTCGATATCTAAATAAGGAGAACAAGATCAAACGGGCTCGGGCTCGGCATCTACACAAGTGTAGAAGCAAGGGTGAGTACGAACAACATGGTACCCAGCAAGCAACCTACTAAACAAAGCAACTAGCTATAATACGAATACCCTACATTCCAACCGAACCTTCTCAAACTATTACCTGCAGAATAATCATCCCAATCTAGAAATTCTATAATACACGAATCACAAGCCCAATATTCACAGTTCAACAATTAATAAATTAAATAAGTCAATCTCAATGACAAGTTGTTCAGTAACACATAACAAGTATATCAATCATAATTCACAAGTAGATAACACATAAGCATCAAGAGTATCAAATCACAATGATCAGCACTAGCTGGAACCATTTCCTGATGGCTTTAACATTTAACGAAAAAGACCTAGTCACTACAATACTCTCCGGTAATGACCTCAACATAATATTACTAACAGGAAATGACCTCGGCATATTAACACTTGATGATAAAGACGTCAGAATTTAACACTCGTGACAAAGAGCACGATATAATAACACTTGCCGGCAAAGACCTCGGTATAATAACACTCACCGACAAATACATTGGCATAATAAATCAACACATGTCTCATCACGGTGTACAACGATCAAAGCACACAAACAATATCACAGCACATAGAAGAGACAACAGTTTGCACAATTCAAGTCCACATTCACGTTTTCAGGCAGTTCATCAATAAATCAATAAGGGTTACATTAAGGCAATTCACATCATAATGTTCCAAATATACCCTTTTACATTTCAACCCCATTTATTAAGTTAGATGTATCAAGTGGATAATTTAACCCTGCATCTCATCCCCATTACTCCCAACACACAAGCAACAAAGGAAGCATACAAACTAAAAAGTAATGCATGGTGAAAGGATGCCACTTGCCTTATATCAATAAAAAATTACCCCAATAGTTGATTCTTCCCTTTCCGAACCACATCCAAAGCTACAAAATCTATTTATAAGTAATTATTCCCAATAATATTTAGGAAATACATTCCACATCAATACCATTTAAATATGAGTCATTCAATACAGAACTAATATCAAAATGGAGATTTGAATCTGGAAAAACAATACTTGAAATCATTACTCAAGGCTTTAGGAGCTCATTAGGGAAAATCATTTCAAAAATGGAATTAAAAATCAGTTCATAAAACACTTTTAGTTCAAAACTCAAGTTCATGAAGTACTCCCAATTTATCAACCCAAAATCTTGATTAAACTCATAAATTCAATAATAATAATGGGTAATTGAAGATTTAGAGTTAAGAACCGTTACTCATTCCAAAACTCGAAACTTCAAAAAAACACCAAAAAACACCTTCTTAACAACTTAGCCTTTCAAACTCAAAACTTACCAAATTCTCAACTTTTAACTCAAAGTTCAAAACCAAATTTTCAAACACAGTCAATAACGACTAGGATTTGACATCGAGAGGAAAATGGCAATTTCCATGGAAAAACAATAAATAACAAACCGAATAATTACATTATCGACCACTAAAAACCATGTTCATCCTCAAAAATAAGACAAAAGAAAGTACTAGGAGCTTCGAAAACCTGAAGATATATGGCATATTATCTGACTCTATCTCCTCAGTTGCCTCACCAACTGAATGATGCTTGCACTACACCTTTACTGAATAAATCTCTTTGGTCCTAAGTTTCTGGACCTGCCTATCCAAAGTATTTACAGGCTCCTCCTCAAAAGATAAATTTGGACCCAACTCAACTGAATCAAGGGAAAATCCAAGGGACTCATCCTACACGTAATTTCGAAGCATAAAAACATGAAACACAGGATCACAACAGACAAGCTAGGTGGCAAGGCAAAACATAGGACACATCTCCCACACAAATGAAAATCTCAATGGTTTGAATGAGTCTAGGGCTAAGCTTTCCCTTCTTTTCGAACCTCATCACATCCTTTGATTTCACGTATCAGGACACTTCATCCAATATTAAGTGTCAACGATCGTTCAATAGTAATATGACCCAACTATGTGAGTTTGGGTCGAGTCCCAATGGAGTAGTGTGTAATCGAGATTCAATAGAAAATCAAGAATATGCTCAAGTCAATCATAGCTAAAAATATTTACGAAGGAAAACATAATTCAAGTTTGGGGTGACACAACAGTCAAATATCAATGGGGATTGTTTTCAATTATCAACTAAAACAACAAATAGTATGAAAGTACAAATATGAAGACGGGATTCTTGGGATGTGATTTGATTATGGGCGAAGGTAGACAATCAGGTAATTGCAATTAATAGTGAACAACTGTAACTCAGTGATTAAGCTAGACTTTAATGGGGGTAAACTTTCTCTCGAACAATTTACCTCGAATCAAATTGGTTTCTCTCGAACACCAATAAGCAGCAATTAAGCACAGCCTTCGCTTTAGTCCATTCACTTTCACTAGCTGAATATGTGGAAAAAGGTTTAGGGTTCACTTTCTCGAGCGAAACCCATAACAACCCAATACCCACAGAGAATTGATTCAGAAATTTTGGTTTTAAAAGCTCTCTCTCTCGAAAACCAAAAACACGAAGTTAGGATTGTATTTTCAACTACAACCCATTAAATTCAACCACAATTACTGAACGAAGTCACTTTTAAACAACATTTACACTATCAATTAACAATACCCAACACCGAAATCAACCCATAATCACATAATCATACCCCAAGAATTGGGGTTTTAGCTAGACATAGTAAAAAGGTAAAAATCGTTACCAAGTTGTGTTTCCATTAACTGGTTAGGATTGATATAGTCTTTACAAAGGTCTAAGATGAAGAATCTTCAACACCCATTTCCAATTTCCATGAAATGAAAATCTTCAAGTCTTCAAAGCTAAGGAAAAATGTTGCCAAACCCAGTTCTAAGCTCTCAACTTGAAAACTGAATAATAACACTGATAAATTCTAAACTGCATACCAAACTAAGAATTTGAAAACGTATTTATAGCTGCCCAAAAATGTGTTGCGAAGGACCATTCAGTGCAATAAGCCGGGATAGCCGATCCAGTTGGCGATCCACCCTTTGGTCAATTCCATTGCCTTTTTGCTTTGGCCTTTAACATCTTCAGGTTTTGTACTTTGGGCCATATGGCACTATATCCCGGAACCGTTCGACGACTCGCCAACTGCTCCTCTCTATCGCCGACATGATTTTCTACTTCAAGACTTGACACAATGGAACATTGGGCGAGACCATGGTCGTTCGGCGACCGCCTAATGGGTTAGGCGATCCTCTGGCTTTCTTTTTTTCATTTTTTCAGTTGCCTTGTTCTTTTTTGCTCAATAGTGTCCATACTTTGTTCCTCAATCCAAATACGTGAAATTCAAGGATTTACATCAGTTATTGACACAAAATATGCATTTTAGTACACTAAATCTATTAAAATAAAACCCTTAATGAGTCCAAATCGTGGACTCATCAACACCCCCAACTTAAACTTTTGCTTGTCCTAAAGTAAAACCCAGGTTCAGCAGTTCAAAAAGGATGTCTCAAACAGTGCTACAATAGACTCAATCATGAATGCACACATGAAGACTCAATTTACTTATGCAAAGATCAATTGTGCACTCAAAGAATCAAGTTGTGACTCACCAATGCCAATGAATCTCAAGCTCACAATACTTGCTTCAAATCAAAGTTCAAGCTCAACAAAGGTACTCAAATGCCCTCACACAAAGAATGATTCCATATTCACACTCAATGGATCACAATTTAAAGATCCGAAATCAAATGCAACGCTCACACTCACAAAGAGGAACACGATGCATAATTTCACCCATAGGTTTCCCCGTATTTTCCAATCAACCCTTGTTTCAGCTCAGTCAAGATCAAAAAGGTCTTCTCAAGGGTTGTAGTGGGGCTGAGTACAAATGTATAGTAATTTAGGCTCAATGGCTATAGTCCTCATGAAATGTGGTGTAAACAACACTTCATTTCCTTTTCTTCATCATTTTCACTCATGCTCACAAGTCATCCCATTATTCACTTTCCAGGGACTGTTGGAAACCCCAATTTCTTTGTATCTTCACAACTTTTTCATTCTATTCTTCTTTTTCTCTCTTTTTTTTTGTATGGAGGGGTTCCATTTTTCTCAAAACCATAGGTCAAAGGGGACTTTCTTGCACTTCTTGATTTACCTTCTCTTTTCACCACACCCCCAACTTAGGCTTTTGGGCTAAGTTGGCTATTCAAACAAACCACAAATCACGAGGATTATGGGTAATAGATAAAGAAAGGTCACAATTTCATCAAGTGTCTTCCAAGAAAAGGTTAAGGATCAAGGGGTGCTCAAGCAGCATTCACACACTTACAAGGTAGGCCATAAAAAAAAGGTATAATATCAAATTGATTCACACTCTTAAAAGTTTCCTAAGATCATATCAAGAGATTGCCTCACCTAGTCAACCGGAACAACGAGGCTAATTATAGGTGTCATCACACATGGTTCACAGTAAGCTCATCACACAAGGAATTGACACCATAGTGAAATAAGACTCCACACTTTCTCTAGTGTGCAATGTTCATCACAAGAGACTCAATTCGATACTTGGCTAGTCACAACAAGATACAAAGAGTTCACCTATTGTCTATGCAGCTTCATTTGGCCTCATCGTAGCCGCACATTCATTTTTGTTCGATTATGAGTACTATTCAAGTCATTAATATTGATCAAAACCGATACTCAAATTTGCAAAAGAACAACCACATTCAACACAAACAAGAGGTAGCACAATTTTTTTGCAAGGGTTAAAAATCATTATCATTTAAAACAAGGAGCCACAAGCTCAAGCATCCACAAAAAAATAGTGTAAAACACAATTTTAGCTCAAGACCCAATATATAAACAAAACCGATATTCACAAAAGGTCACACAAAAGGTGGGTCTCACCCCACCACAAATAAAGTCATTTATCCTCAAATGCAAGCAAAAAATATCCATAAATCAAAATAAAATAAGACAGAGAGGGAGGTAAAGAAGGGATCATGTCTACTTGGTCATTTCATCTGTCTGGGCATCAGAGCCCAGTGCATCAATCTGGACTTGGGCATTAGTGCCCAGAGTCACCTCAGATTGAACAGTAGTACCAGACACACTAGGAGCTGCCATGGATGTCTCTGTAAGGGATGTCTGGATCACCGACTACATAATCGTCTCCTCAAGATCTGGTAAGTCTCCATATACGCTTTCCTCTGTGACCTCGATCTTCTCCTCGTTGGTCTCTGCATCCGACTCGTCAATTGTCGCCTCATCCCTATCCATGTCTCTGGTAGTAGCCGGAGGAATCCCTAAAGTCTTAGAAGCGTTCAAATCATCTGCAGCCTCCAGCAAAGAAGTGAGGTTAGTATACTTTAGATAGTCTAGGTCCTTTCTCAAATTTGCTACCTCAGCTTTCAAAGCCGTAACCTCGGTGGTCTCCCCCTACCTGCTCTCACAAGTTTCCACTATCGTGGTGAGAGTGTCAATGGATGTCTTGAGAGGGGTCAGTGCAACTAGATGGCAGCCGTAATCATCAAGGAGATAGATCACTCTAAATTGGTCGCCCTCACATCAGCTGAATAGGCCAGATGCCCATCTTCAGGATCACCGCCTGAGTAATCTTGGTTTGTTGGGAGAAAGCGGAGGTACCTGGAGCCTGTGAGGAAGAGGAAAGGCCAGAAGTAACTGAAGGCCTGGAGGTCGGAGTAGGTAAATATGCCTCTGCAGCTATAAAATCTATATCAACCTTCAGGGATACGTCCACCGGAGCTGCCCTCCTCCTGTCAACCTCCTCATGAGTGTATTTTACCTTAATGCGCCAGATTTCAGTGGAGAAAGACGAGGTAACCTCAATATCTCTCGTATCATCCCGAGGCACTCCCACATACCAACATAACTTAGTGATCAAGACTGGGAAGGGCAATGAGGTCTGCATCTACTTGTCCCTCATGGCCATCTCCTACTCAATAAGGAGTCCCATGTCGATGCTCTTCCGAGATATAATGGACCCAAGGCATGCCGCCTTATGATGGCGGAGGATAGATTCGTTATGGGATGGCATGATGGTGCTTGTTATAAAGCCAAACTAGAACTGGGCAGCAACACTCAAGTCCCTCTTCTCAATAAGGGTTCCCGCCTCGATCTACCTCGAGGTGGTATCAAATATCAGAGGTGCCAACAATCCTTTCAAATCGTCTAAGGACTAAGCAACAGGAAATCCAACATAATGGTGCGTAGAATGTAGAGCTTTACGCAGTACATTGTTTATGTACTCAGTATTGCACCCAACTTTATTTTACCATACCATGACAGACTTCATCGGTCTGAACTCGTTCGCCTTCTTCTTTCTCTTTCGGGATTAAGTCACCGCAGGTTGTATCGAACTCCAAGACCTATGAAGGAATGTAAGGGCCTTGGGGCCATGTAAACTGATCAAACTTATGGTAGTAGAGGGTGTCCCTTACATTTGAGTATTTTCCCTCTAGGCCCTCTATGGATAATAACTTCTCCTCGACGATGGTTCGCAAAGAATCACATTTCAATCTGTTGCGAAGACTAGGTGGAGGGATGACTAGTGGTATAGGAGCCATATGAGGTGTCTGAGCCTACACTGAGTTTGCTGGTATGGGATCTGGATTGACCCTAGCGAAGTCAGGGCGAGATCTAGCTTGGATCTCAGCCCTTCGGGACTGCAAAGATTGGTCGTCCTCAGGATCAGATAGAGCAGCCTGGGAGCAAGTATTCACTCTGTCAGAAATGGGCCTCTTGCCCTTGCCTTTGTCTCTGGGTAAAGGCTCTTGCCTTACCTTCTTGGGAGGATTTGACCCCCCTTCATTAATTGTAATCCTGTGTGCTATTTTCTAGGGTGGCATGTCAATTTTTGTTCTCACCATATCTGCAAAACACCAGGAAAAAGTTAGAAACAATTCAATCAACATCATAGAAAACAATTATAGACAAATTCGCCGATTCACTCGGCGAGTCGCCGAATCGCTTTGATGAGCTAGATCGGGCTCGCTGAAAGGATTGGCTCAAAATTATCAGATAAATTGGACAGGCCAACAATGGGAAGGCCTTTCGGTGAATCTCCGACATCCTTCAGCGAGCAAGGATTAGTCCACCAAAAGTTATAGTGCAATTTAACCTATAGGGGTGCAGACAAAACGCGATCAAGAAGACTTTCGATGCGTCACCAAGTGCCTTCGGCGACCTCATGCTTCTCATCGAAATTTAGAGAATCCGACTACTCATTTAGAAAGAAATTAAAGGCGAGATGGAGAAATTTAGCAAACCGTCGAGTGGTTTGGCGAGCTCGACCCACCTCGCCAAACGACCCAACGTACCTACTTTCAGCCCAACATCTCGAATTCAACCCCGCAACCCCCGAAAACAAAATCAAAGCATACACTACTCAAAATAAAGCAAGACCCATAACACCCATTACCCCGGGATACTCAGACTTCTCCCGATTTTGAAAAATTTGGCCAATTGATGACGTTTGCCCTTAAGAATGACGTCACCCACTCTCTCATCAGGCAAATCACGTCATTTGGCACAATATAGGTTACTCAAACTTCACCCAACTAATTTAAACAACATGAATCACAACCCCACAAGATTATAACCAATTTTAAGGCACCAAATTACGGGATTTCAACATTCCAAACAATATGGGCAAGATTTTCAAATTAAAACAAGCAATTAAGCAAGGTAATCCTATCAGAGAGGCCCAACACACTTCAACAAGACAAAATTATTGCAAATGAGTACAAAATGGAAAACGTAAACTCGGGGTTTGGAAAACTAACCTTAAATGCCGATTAAATTGATATTGAAATGCTAGGCGGCAATGTAATCCCAATTCGAGCACAAATCAACCACTAAAATACTCTAAAAATGAATAAATATAGAAACTAAAGTGCGGGTGTGAGTTTTTGAAGCTCTAAAGTGAGGGAAAGTGAAGATTTTAGAAGTTTAAACCTTTCGTCTTTTAAAAACCGTTCAGTTCTCGCCCATTCGGCGATATTAGTAGTGCTCACCGACCAACTCAGCGACACGCTGACTGGTCACTTACCTCGAGTAAACCTCGGGGTCTAAACGGTGGGCTAGATCGTGATCACTGACCTGGTCAGCGATTCGCCAATAATTTCCTGGGCACTCCAGGTTTTACAGACTCCACTTTAAAGTTGTCTTGAGTCGAACGGCGGTCTAGGTCCGGGTCGCCGACCTCTTTGGTGATATGCCGACTGGACCTTTAGCTCACCAACCTGCACTTTTCAACAACTTTACACAATTTGACCTGCACATTCAACCCACCATTATTTCTTCAAGCAAAAATAAAACGATAAACACTTGAGTTGCCTCCCAAGAAGTGTGTTAGTCACTGTCGTGGCACGACTTCATTCCCCACTTAAGTTCCATTAGTAAGGTTTGCCTTATTTTCATAAGGGCACCCCTCTTCTGGCTCTGGTTAGAGAGATGTCTGCGCTTGGTCCATTTGGGACCCCAGTAGCTGAATGAGCATAGAATGAGAGGTCATAATCTTATTTAGCATCAAGAAATTCTCTATTATCTCCATCAACACTCTTTCATGTTCTTCTACTTTGTATAGAATGAGTAAGAGGACCTCTTAAATTTTCCCTCCCTCTTGGTTCTTCATATTTCGACGCTCGTGAGAGGTATGTACTTATCCGTCTTTTTGGACAGCACCTCCAAGTCATTGGCCTTTTGGGCCAAGACATCCAGCTAACCTAATAATGTGGCCAAGTGTTGGTTATTCTCATTCTCCTTGTTCATTTTGGCCGCACTATCAAGGAGTTGGGTTGTTGTCTCATAGGCGTGTCGCATCAAGCAGCCCGAAGAGAGTTGGTCATCCATTATTCTATTTTCGGGGAAAACACCTCGGTAGAAGCATTCCAGAAGTAGTTTATCCGTAATCTCATGAGTTGGCCATTGCTGCAATAGGATTTTAAACCTTTGCCACAACTTATAAATGGACTCACCCTCAAATTTCTTGAAATTAAGGATGTTATCCCTAAAAAACATCAATATAGAAGGCGGGTGGTCCATTGGACTGTTGTTGCAACCAATTCTCTGCTCAAAATAGCAAAACAAAAACCAAAATTAAAAATTGAGCAAGTTCGACTATAACTAGCAAGAACAAAATTCAACCTAAGTAAACATTCTCAAGTAACACCACTCCCCGGCAGCGGTGCCATTTTGATTTCGCGTATCAGGAGATTTCATCCAATACTAAGAGTCAACGATTGTTCAATAGTAATATAACCCAACTATGTGAGTTGGGGTCGAGTCCCAAGGGAGTGGTTTGTAATCGAGAATTAATAGGAAATCAAGAATATGCTCAAGTCAATCATAGCTAACAACATTTACGAAGAAAAACATAATTCAAGTTTGGGGTGACACAAATGTCAAATATCAAAGGGGATTGTTTTCAATTATCAACTAAAACAACGAATAATATGAAAATAAGAATATAGAGACGAGATTCTTGGGATGTGATTGGATTATTGGATAAGGTAGACAATCGGATAATTGCAATTAATAGTGAACAACTGTAAATCAATGATTAAGCTAGACTTTAATAGGGGTAAACTTTCTGTCGAACAATTTTCCCCGAATCAAATTGGTTTCTCTCGAACACTAATAATAAACAATTAAGCACAACCTTCACTTTAGTCCATTCATTCTCTCAAGCTAAATATGTGGAAAAAGGTATAGGGTTCACTCTCTCTCGTTGAACCCATAACAACACAATACCCACAGACCATCGATTCAGAAATCTTGGTTTTAAAGCCTCTCTCTCGAGAAAGCCAAAAATACGAAGTTAGGATTGTATTTACAACTACATCCCATTAAATTCAACTATAATTACTGAACAAAATATTTTTTAAACAGCATTTACACTATCAAATAACGATACCTAGCAGCTAAATCAACCAATAATCACATAATCACTCCCCAAGAATTAGGGTTTTAGCTAGACATAGTAAAAAGGTAAAAATCGTTACAAAGTTGTGTTTCCATCAACTGGGTAGCATTGATATAGTCTGTTCTAAGATGAAGAATCTTCAACACCCACTTCCAATTTCTTAGAAATGGAAATCTTCAAATCTTCAAAGCTAAGGAAATATGTCTCCAAACCCAGTTCTATGCTCTCAACTTGAAAACTGAATAATAACACTAATAAATTCTAAACAGCATATTAAACTAAGAATTTTAAAACGTATTTATAGCTGCCCAAAAATGTTCTGCGAAGGACCATTTGGTGCAACAAGTCGGGATCGCCGATCCACTCGGCGATCCTCCCTTTGGTCAATTCCATCACCTTTTTGCTTTGGCCTATAGCATCATCATGTATTATACTTTGGGCGATATGGCACTGCATCGCGGAACCATTCAGCGACTCACCGACTGCTCCTTTCTATCGCCACTTGATTTTCTCCTTCAGAACTTGACACACTGGAACATTGGGCTAGACCATGGTCGTTTGGTGATCCTCATGCTTTCTTTTCTTCGTTCTTTCAATTGCCTTGTTCCTTTTTTGCTCAATAGTGTCCATGCTTTGTTCCTCAATACAAATACCTAAAATTCAAGGATTTACATTAGTTATTGGCACAAAATATGCATTTGAGGACACTAAATTTATTCAAATAAAGCCCTAAACGAGTCCAAATTGTGGACTTATTACCCTTCATGGGCAATACTCAGAGTCAAACATGATCAACCTTCATAGACTCTAAGGCTCAAATTCTCAGATTTGTATAATTGTTCTATAAACTCTGGGCTGTCAACACTCTTCCCTGGATTGTACAAAACTGCTCCATAGCATCTCTAAACAATTCTATAATAAATGAATCAATCTCAGTTGTATCAAACCATCTGATCAGAGATCTACACCGCTGCCATACAACGCCTCAAAAAGGGGCCATCTTCATAGTGGAATGATAAGTGTTGTTGTAGGAAAACTCCACTATGGGGAAATGTTGATCCCCTCTAAAACCAAAATCAATCACCTTTGCTCGAAGCATGTCCTCCAACACCAAAATTGTTCGGTCAGACTGACCATATTTCTTAGGGTGGAAGGTTATACTCATATCTAACTGAGTACCAAAACCATGATGCAATACCTTTAAGAAATGGGAAGTGAACAATGAACCTCGATAAGACATAATAGAAACTAGGGATCCATACAATCGCCCGATATGAATAATATAAAGCTCGACTAACTTCTCCACCGTACAATTCCTCGAAACTGGGATGAAATGGGTGGACTTGTTCAACCAATCAACAACCACCTAAATGGAGTCATAACCACCCACGGTGGTAGGTAGTCCCACAATAAAGTCAATAGTGATCTGCTCCCACTTCCATGTAGGAGTAGGCATCCTCTAAGACTTACCTCTAGGCCGCTGGTGCTCACCCTTGACCTGTTGACAAGTCAAACAACTCGCAAAAGAAATCAACAATATCCCTCTTCATACCACACCACCAATAGTGTTGGCTCACATCAGGATACATCTTCGTTGCACCTGGATATGTAGAATATCGTGAACAATGAACCTCCTCAAGAATCAACCTAATCAACTCTCCCCCCACCCATTGGGCACACAAATCCTGCCTCCAATCTGCAAGACACCATCAAAATCAAGGACAACCTCCTTGGCCTCCCCTATCATCACCTTGTCTCGAATGAGACATAGTTTCTTTCACGACCATGTTAATCAAAACTATAGTTTTGAAAAAAGAGTTTTTCCAATTAAAGTGATATTTCAAAAAGGGATTTCTTATTGTATAGAGTCACAACTTGGAATTGAGTTTTGGTGTTCCAAGTAACTTTATTTAGATCCCTAATCAAAAGGAAGTTGACTCTTTATTTTGTTGGTCTGTGAACTAGGTGTCTAGGTATGGAAATCGATTGACCGAGGGAAAAGTGTAAGGCACCACTCGAGGCACGTGATTCTAGAATGGTTTCTTTATTGACTTTTATATAGATAGTGATAATTTTTGATATATCATATTTATTATCTTAAATAAAATTGAGACATTCCCCGTCTTCTTTGATTTATTTTATACTTATATAAAATTGTCTTATTTTTTTAGTTTGTGGTGTATTTGTAGTGATGATTTCCAATCTTGCCACAGATTGCTAATTTGTTTATATTTAAAAAAAAAAATTAGTTTAAAGTTTTCTAGATCCTAATGTTTGCATGTTCTTATTATTGTTGATCATGCAAAAGTATTTTAAAAAACAATAGTGAGTTAAAAACTTTTCATATGCCACATTTGTGTATATCCTTAATTCTTAAATAGAGGATTATAAATTTTATCTATTATTATAATATAAAATATCATTTAATTATTAATCAGTAATGACCAACTAAGTTTTTTATCAAGTATATTTTTCAAGAATATCCACATTAATATTCAAATAATTTGAACCTTAAAGCACTAGTTTTATCACTAGAATATCAAATTCTAGGAAACCGTAAACACTGTTTTCTGATGAGTCCACAATTTGGACTTATTTAAGGCTATATTTTGATTGAATTAGTGTCCTCAAATGCATATTTTTTCTCAATATCTAATGTAAATCTTTAAGTTTCAGGTATTTGACTTGTGAGACAAAGCATGGATGCTATCGAGCTAAAAGGAACAAGGCGGCAAAGATGGCCTGAAGATCGCCTAATCCATTAGGTGAGTCACCGAAAGGCCTCAAATCTCACTTAATGTTCAAGTGTATTGAGCCTTGAAAGAAAAGATCAAGTTTGCGAGGAAAGGGAGCAGTCGGTGGAATGCCGAGTAGTTTCGCGAAGCATTTCTCTATCGCACAATAAATCAAAACGTGAATATGCTGAAGGAAAACGCTGAAAGGTGATGAACCAGACCAAAGGGCGGATCACCGAGTGTATCGGCGATCCTGACTAATTGCGCCTAGTAGTCCTTCGTAGTACAACTTTTTGAAAACTATAAATACCTATTTAATTATGTTGCTTAGTATCAAGTTATAGAGAATTATTATTGAGACTTAGAATATTTTTTAGTTTTAGTTCTTAGAGCTTTTTGGGAGACATTTTTCTTGAGTTGGAACATTTCGAAGGTTTTCAACTCCAAGAAATTGGAAGTGGGCATAAAGAATTTTCATCTTAGACGTGTTTAAAGAAATTTTCTACTGTACCCACTTGATGGCAACACTTGTTACTATTGATTTCTATCTCTTTTTCATGTATAGCTAAAACCCCAATTCTTGAGGTGTGATTTTGTGAATATGGGTTAAATTTACTGTTGGGTATTGCTTATTGTTAGTCTATTCGTTGTTTAAATGTGATTTCATTGTGTAGTTTTGTTTGAAATTAATGGGATTGTAGTTGCAAATACGATTTCATTTTAGTGTTTCTGGCATGCTCTCTAGAGAGGTTTTAAAACTAAGACTACTAAATAGATAGCCGATGGTTATTAGGTCGTCGTTGGTTCAACTCGAGAGATTGAATCCTAGACCTTCTCCCACACATTCAGCTCGAGAGAGTGAATGGGCTAAGGAGGAGGCTATGCTTAAGTGCTGCAAATCGGTGTTCGGGAGAAATCGTGTTGATTTGAGGTAAGTTGTTCGAGAGAAAATTTACCTCCACTAAAGTCTAGCCTAGCTGCAAATATTCAGCGATTTACTTTCAATATCATTTACCTGATAGTATATTTTATCCCATATTCTTATCACATCCCAAGTGTCCCATCTCCCTATTTTGTATATTTATATATTTGCTATTTTTACTTATTAGTTGAATACAAACCCCCCATTGATAATCGACTTTCGTGTCACCCTTTAGATATAGTATGTTTTTATTCCTTAATGTTTATAGCTATGATTAATTTGAACATAATTTTACTTCTATTAATTCATTCAACCACTCCCTTGGGACTCGACCCCAAACCATTTGGTTGGGTTATATTACTTCACGCGATCGTTGACACCTGAATTGGAAGTCGTGTCTTTGATTACATCAAACATCAAAATGGCGCTGCTGCCCGGGAGTGATGTTAGTTGAGAATTTGTAGTCAAGTAGTGTTGTTGTTCTAATTAGTTATAGTGATACTTAATTTTTATCTTTGTTTTTCTTGTTTGTTTTGAATAGGACAGTGGAGCATGTCGGATAGCAACGGTGACCAAATGGATTTGTGTCTTCTGAGAATGATGTCTTTCAGGGATAGCATCCTAAGTTTCCGACAATTGGAGAGGGAGTAAATCCATGAGTTATGGTTGAAATTTAAGTCAATCTTCCTCCAGCACCCAACTCATGAATCTAACAAAATGTGCTATTAGACTGCTTCTACAAAAGTCTTGCCCGAAAAATAGAAGAATGGCTGACCAAATATTTTCGGGGGGTCTCTCATGACTGCCCTATGCAATAGCAGCTCAGCTCCATGATAACCTGGCCATGACCAATAAAGAGACTGAGAAAAACCATATTTTAGCCACATTGTTGACCCAGCTGGATCTAGTGACCAAAAAGATCATGGAATTGGAAGCGCCGAACAAAAATAAAGACTGGTACATTCCTCCTCATAAGCGTATGAAGCACAGTGTAAATGAGGGTGGATAAATAGCAGAGATACTCTCACTGATTGTTCACAAAGTCGAAAGTCACGATAAGGTGTTGAATAAGTTAAAAGAAAATGTCTCAATGCTAAATAAGATAACTGGTTCTCATTTCATATCTATTCAGCTACTAGAGACCCAAATGGGGAATGCGTCGTCTCGTCTCCACCCTACAAATTAAAACTAAGTGGCGAAGTCGTGCCAAAAATATAACTAAGGCGCTTCTTGGGAGGCAACCCAAGGTTTTTCAGCTTTATGTTTAGTTTATAATAATGGTGGGTGTGTTAAATGTGTAGGACAAAGTGAGGAAAATACTTGAGAAGTGCAAGAATTGGTGAGCTAAAAGTCCGGTCGGCGTATCACAGAAGAGGTCGGCGACCCCGACTCAGATTGCCATTGGACTCAACAAAAATGTCAACTTAGAGTCTATAAAAATTGGCGTGATCAGGAAATTATTAGCTATTCACCAATCATGACGGTGATACTGGTGTTGTCCGTCGTTTGAACCCTCTAGTTTAACTGAAGTATCTAGAGAAAACTCGGCGCGATAAGTGATCATTCGGTGTGTCGCCTAGTAGTTCACCGAATTCAATTAATCTCACCGAAGGGGAGAGTTCTGAATAGTTTTTATAAAGCCAAATGTTTAAACTTTCAACCCTTTTCATTTTCCCTCATTCTCGACCTTCGCAAATTCACATCTACTTAGTATTTTCCACATTTTTGCATTCTATAAGTATTTTAGTTGATTGACTAGTACTTGGATCTGGATGAGTTGACCACCTAGCATCACAATCTTGTTTTAATCGGCCAAAAAAGTTGGTTTTCCAAACCACTCATTTAATTTTGGTATTTATACTCTTATGCAATTGATTTTATCATGTTAAAGTGTGCTAGTCCTCTCTATAGTGTTGGGTTAATTATTTGCCTATTATAATTAGAGTATATTTCCTGTAGCATCATTACTGTTGAAATCTTGCTAATTTGTGCGTAAATTGAAATAAATTTCATAGGGGTGTGCATACACACAATTAATTTTAGCCGGGAAAAGTTTGAGTATTCCATAGTAGTAGGTCTTAGCTTAATTTGAGATGTGCTTCGTTTTATTTTGCTATCGGGGTTTGCAGGGTTGACTTTGAGAATTAGGGTTGAAAATAGGCTCGTTGAGTAATTTGGAGAACTGGGTCGAGCTTGCCGAACCACTCGGTGGTTCGCCTTATATCCCCATCTAACCTTTGATTTCATGTTTCGTGTGATGTCGAGTTTTGTAACTTTCTGCGAAAAGCTTGAGTTCGCTGATAGCATTCGGCGCTAAATGTTTTCTCTGTCGCCCTTTGTGTGCACCCCGATAGCTTAAGTTGGACTATAACTTTCGGCGGGCTGCATCTTGATTGACAAAAGTTGTCAGTGACTCACCGAAAAATCCTTCCTATCGCATAGCTACCTAGATTCTAAGCCATCCTCTTAGCGAGTTTGCTCTAGCTCGCCAAAGTTAATTGGCGACGCTCCAACTGGTTCGGCGAGTATGTCGGCAAATTGTTGTTCCTGTGAATTTAATTAGAGTATATCTAACTTTTCCCACTATGATTGAAGATTTGTCTAGGTCTAATTTGCTGGGAGAAACATGGCACGCCAAGGGAAAGCGAAAGGAATTTCCCTGAATGAGGATGTAACTACATCCAAGGGCAAAGCTAAGAAACTTTCCACTATTGGTGTGAAAGGAAAAACACCATCGGAGGCAAGCTCTAATAGTGACGACATCTATGATACTTATCTTACAACCTCCGAGAGTGAGAGTGAGCATCAGGAACCTCAAACTATGGAGTCTGATGATGATGAACTTGTAGTAGAACGTAGGGCAGAAGTACGCTCTAAAAAATTGAATGATCCGCCTAGAATCCGTACTAATCAGGCTGCCCATCCTCCTCCAGCTCCAGAACAAGCAGTGGTCCTAGCACCTCCAATTCAAGGTCCTCCCCCCAAGTCCATGAATAGATTGAAAACTAAAGGACTGAGGATGATTATCGAGGAAAAATGTCTGTCCACAGATGGAGTGATTGATAGGTATCCAGAAATTATGAGTTTCCTCAAGTATCATGATTTCTCAATTTCACCAAGCCTGGGGGCCCATATATTCCAATTGGGTCCAGGAATTCTATGCTTTTTATGGAACCTTGATACCACAAAGAAAGAAGCAAGCAGTAACATACAAACCTGTTGACTATGTAGTCGTTCGGGGTAGAAGGGTCAAGTGCGACCATGACATTATTGATGTTATCCTAGATCATCTTGAGGACATTGAAGATGTCTACCAATACATGATTAGGACTGAAAAACTAGACAACATGAAGAAGTGGTTAGCTCTGCGAATTTCAGATGACACTACCAAGTGGCTTAATGCATGAGTTGTTATTGAATAGAAGGACCTCAACGTGGCAGCTCGGTATTAGTTTGGTTTTATCAGCAGTACGATCATGCCATCCCAGAATGAATCTATTCTGCGATATGCCAAAGCAGCCTGTCTAGGTTGCATTATTGATGAAACTCAGCTAAATTTGGGGATGATCATTGCTTCAAAGATTCTCATGCGTGCAAAATAGCATCAGACCTCACTTCCCTTCCCGATATTGATCACCGACCTGTGCAGATGAGTTCGGGTATCTAGAGATACTTAGAAGGACGTGAAAGTAATTCCCACATCCTCCACTGATATCTTGATGATCGAAGATGAATATTTGAAGGATCAGGTAGAGAAAATGAAAAAGCAGCCTCGGTGGACATTCCTCCAGTTGTGGCCTCAAACTCCATACTTGCAGAATCATCTTTGCCTACTCCGGACACTGGCCCTTCAAGTACATCTACTGCCAGTGCTAATCATTTTGATATTCTAGGTCCTTCTATTGCTGCTCTACCTTCTGGACCTGTTGCTGCTACTGTTGTATCCCGGAGTCCAATCACTAAGGCACCATTACTCAGGATGGGATAGCTTGCCCACTTTGCTGATCATCGGGCTGCCAGAGTAGAAACCTTCATTCTAGACATGATTCAGACTTCCCTAACTGATGTTGTCACACCACTAAGAGCTACGATTGCTGCCCTCGAGACTAGAATAGCGGTGTGTGAGCATGACCAAGGCGCCACAAGAGAGCCGACGGCCTTAAAGGCCATTATAGATGTGTTGCGGGAGGATGCAGATCAGTTGAAATCCATTGATATGTCCATGGTCTTTCGAAAAGTGGAGATTCTAGATGTTCCCGAGATGCCTCTGACCACCACCAAAAATGAGGATAGAATGGAGCAGACAGTTGAGTCTGAGCCGAAGACTGATGAGGAAATGCTTGAGGAGACTGACAGAGTTGCAGATGAGTACCTGACTGAGACTGAAGCAGCCATAATAGATGCGGTTGTGCAGGCTTCCTTGGCAAAAACACCTTTTGTTATCTCTGGTGGAGCTGGCTCTTCTTAGGTGACTACAGGCACTGATGCCCAAATAGATGGAGTGATTACTTAGCCAGGATCCCCTTTTTACCTCCCTCTTTGTTTTTCTTTATTTTAAATTTCGGATAATCTTGTTTGCATTTGAGGACAAATAATTTTAATTGTGGTGGGGTGACGACTGCCTTTGTGTGCTATATTCTGATTTTGTTCATATATTGGGTTGTGAGATATAATGTTGTATTATACACAACTTTTTGTGGATGTTTCAGCTTGTGGCTCCTTTTGCTTTAAATTGTAAATGATTTTGACCCTTCCAAATTTCGTCCACTCTTGTATGTACTTGAATGTGGCTATTCTTTAGCAAATTTGAGTCTCGATTTTGATAAATATCGATGACTCAAATAATGCTCATAATTGAATGAACATGAATGTGCGGCTATGATGAGACTAAGTGAAGTTGCATAGTCAATATGTGAACTCTTTCCATCTCATTGTGACTAGCCAATCATCTAATTGTTTCTCTTGTGATGAACGTTGCACACTAGAGAAAGTGTGAAGTCTTGTTTGACTTAGGTGTCGATGCCTTGTGTGATGAGCTTACTGTGAACCATGCATGATAGCACCTAGAATTTTCCCCGTTGGTCCAGTCGACGAAGTAAGACTATCTCTTGATATGATCTATGGCAACTTCGAAGAGTGTGAGCCAATTTGACATATACCTCTTTTCTGACCTACCTTGTGAGTGTGTGAACCACTTTTGAACACCCCTTAAGCCTTACCTTTCTTTGGAAGAAACTTGATGAAAACGTGACCTTTCTTAATCCACTACCTAGAATCCTCTTGATTTGTGGTTGATTGAATAGCCAACTTAGGCCAAAATCCTAAGTACAAAAGTCGTGGAATAAAGTACAAAAGAAATGGGGTTTCCGAACAATCCATGGAAAGTGACTAATGGGATAGCTTATGAGCACTAAAGAAAATGATGAAAGAAGAGGAAATGGAGTGTTGTGAGCACCATATTTCATGAGGATTAAAGTTACTGAGCTTAAATGACCATACCTTTGCACTCAGCCCAATTGCAAGCCTTGAAAAAACCTTTTTTATCTTGAGTGAGTTGAAGAAATTGTCAATTGAAAAATACATGCAAACCTATGGGGGAAAACATGCATAGTGTTCTTCTTTATGAGTGTGAGCGTTGCATTTGATTCTAGAACTTTAAATAATTAAATCATTGTGTGTGAAAATGAAAGCATTATTTTGTGTGAGGGGCATTTGAATACCTTTGTTGAGCTTGAACTTGCATTTGGAGCAAGTATAGTGAGCTTGAGAATCTTTGATAATGGTGTGTCACAACTTGAGTCTTTGAGTATACAATTGATCTTTGCATGAGTAAGTTGAGTCTTGTTGTGTACATTTATGAGTGAGCCTTGTGTAGCACTATTTGAGACATCCTTTTTGGACTGCTGAACTTGAGTTTTACTTGAGGACAAGTAAAATATTAAGTTGGGGGTGTTGATGAGTCCACAATTTGGACTCATTTAGGGCTATATTTTAATTGAATTAGTGTCCTCAAATGCATATTTTGTCTCAATATCTGATGTAAAGTCTTAAGTTTCAAGTATTTGACTTCAGAGACAAAGCATGAACGGTATCGACCAAAAATGAATAAGGCGGCTGAAAGAAGGAAGAAAAGACAGCTTGAAGATCGCCTAATCCATTAGGCGAGTTGTCCAAAGGACTCAAATCTCACCTAATGTTCCATTGTGCTGAGCCTTGAAGGAAAAGATCAAGTCTACGAGGAAAAGGAGCAGTCGGCACATCACCGAGCAGTTCCGCGAAGAAGTTCCCTGTCGCCCAATGAATCAAAACGCGAAGATACTAAAGGCAAAAGCTGAAAGGCAATCAATCAGACCAAAAGGCGGATCGCCGAGTGTATCGGCGATCCCGACTAACTGCGCCTGGTAGTCCTTCGCAGCACAAATTTTTTAAAACTATAAATACCTATTTAATTATGTAGCTTAGTATGAAGTTCTAGAGAATTATTATTAAGACTTAGAATATTTTTCAATTTTAGTTCTTAGAGCTTTTTGGGAGACATTGTTCTTGAGCTTGAAGGTTTTGAAGGTTTTCAACTCCAAGAAATTGGAAGTGGGCATCAAAGAATCTTCGTCTTAGACGTGTTTAAAGATATTTTCTATCGTACCAACTTGATGGAAAGACTTGTTGGTATCAATTTCTATCTCTTTTTCATGTCTAGCTAAAACTCCAATGCTTGGGGTGTGATTTTGTGAATATGAGTTAAATTTACTGTTGGGTATTGCTTATTGTTAGTCTATTCGTTGTTTAAATGTGATTTCGTTTAGTAGTTGTGTTTGAACTTACTGGGATTGTAGTTGCCAATAAGATTTCATCTTAGTGTCTTTCGTTTTCTCGAAAGAGAGAGGTTTTAAAAGTAAGACTACTAAATCAATAGCCAGTGGTTATTGGGTCATCGTGGGTTCAACTCGAGAGAGTGAATCCTAGACCTTATCCCACACATTCAGCTCGAGAGAGTGAATGGGCTAAGGCAGAGGTTGTGCTTAAGTTTTGTAACTCGGTGTTCGAGAGATACAATGAAAATCAAATGTTACCTTTTGTAAAAATTAATTCACAAAGAAAAGACCACAATAGGAACCAAGAGTTTAGAACCACGAAAGCAAACCTTGAACTTAACTTTTATCGTTTTGTGTTTTTCTTTTGTCTTTTGTCTTTTTCTTTCGTTTATTTTTTGTGGGTGTGTAGGTATGTTAGTATGTGGTGTTATTTTTTTTGCTGCATCAGTAGAAAGAACTAATATGAGGTTGTTGTTTTTTTCCTTTAGTTGTATTGTATATTTTGGTAGTAGATAGGTTGATGGTGTGTTCTGTGGGAGTTTGTTTGCTAATCGCTTATTTTTTTTCTTTTCCATATATGTTTGCCCCCTTTTTATTCATTCTCTTTTGCTGATCTAGGTAGCGATATATAAGGGGAAAGAGAAAGTGGGTAGAGATTTAGGAAGGAAGTAGGGGTAGTGTAAGTGTAGTGGGGGTAGTTTTAAGATTAGTTATGTCACGACCCGATTCCTCCAGTCATGATGGCACCTACTATAACCCACCAGTAGGGAAGCCAACCCGTATTGTCACGCCCCTAGGCTACCCCCGAGACGCGAACACAGGACTTAGGAGCACAAGTGATCCCAAGATAACCCTGATGGCATGATCATAAGCATACTAAAGATAAGTTGAATAATAAACTGATGATGAAGCTGTAATCATAAATAAATTGAAAAAAATGGGGAATACCCATATACCATAATTGAGATATATGGAAACTGATGAGTTTAATACAAAGAAAATATTAACTCAATTCTAGGTTGAATCTTCTATGTCTGAAATAAGCCTCTAAACTGACTAGAAATGTTGGGACATGCCCCAACTAGATCTAGAAAAACTAAAACTAAAGTATTGAATAGATAAACATGCAACTAGCCCTCGAAGAATGAGGATTCACAACTGATGTTGTTGAACTGACCATCGGGAAGTGATCTAAGCGTGATCCGTATGCTGAGAACCTAAACCTACATCACGAGAAGATGTATCGCAGAGTATGTGTCAGTACTTGAAATGTATTGAGCATGCATGATAGAATAAAGCTGAAATAACATATAACTGAACAAAAAAAATAAGAAATGATATAATCGGAACATGATATAGATACTTAATGCTGAGCTAACTGAATGTAGTGACCAATTTATAACATGTTGAAACTGAATATTGGATATACTAATAAATGGTCAATGCAATATAATCTGACTAAACTATGGGAGCTTCTAATAATCGATAGTAAAATCACATCAGCTAAATGTGGAGTCCGATGTATTCGCCCCATCGAGAGGACCTAATATACCCTGCCAGAGGTATAGAGGCATTCTGGCGTGATCAGTGAAATGATTCCCACAGAGAGGACTTACAACCAACGTGGCTAGTAGTTCTGGGACTATTTGGGTACGCTGAACCCTATTCCAAATCGGTATTATGCTACTCCCAATGGATTAACTAGTTAACACATTATGACTGAATTTTTGTAAGTTACTGGATAGCTCAAACTGAACATGCAAATTGAGTATGCAAAATTTAAACTGATATTGATGCATTAATAACTGAGGCATGTATAACTGAATAACTGAAATATCTTACCTAGCATGAGTAATTCAAGAACTAAAGAAAAACATATCTAGGATCCTGGAATTGATGCAATAAACTGAATATTAACATACTAATCTGATTTGGATCATTCTAACAGCTAAGAACCCAATAATTCTAACATTCAAGAAACCCTAGGTCTAGTCATAATAAGGGAATGAAGAAACTAACTGAAAACTAGGGACCTAATGGGTGAAAGGAACCCACTAGTAAAATCCCACATACCTTGTGAAGAATTCCATGGAGAAATCCTTCGATTTCAGGGCTGGAACTGGAGGAAACTTGTTGTGTTCTTGAACTAGGGTTCTTAACTTCTCTTCTCCTTTTACGCTATAATTTTTCTATGTTTTGATTAAAGAATTGTCTTAGGTAAGTTATAGTTATGTTTCCAGGCTAAAACTAACCAAAACCACGTAGTTTAAGGGTTAAAATGACATAGTTTAGGGGTCTAACGCATAGGTAAAAGACCGAAAGACCCATGACTTAAAATCTACTAAAGCGACCTACGGACGGATCGACGATGACTTCAGAGACCAGGTTTTGAGGGTCTTGACCAATGGAATGATCGACGATCCGTCGATGGATTCACGATCCGCCATGTCAATCTGTCGATCGACTTTGGAGACAAGGTTCTGAAGGCCTCGACCTACAGACTGATCGACGATCCATCGATCGATCCACGATTCGTCAAGTCAGTCTATGGGTCATGCCTTAGAATGGTTTTTGTCTGAATTTATGGGGATGGTTGTAGATGTGAACCACGGACCACCAGCACGGGCCGTGGGTCACCCTACGATCCGTGGGTGGCAACCATGGGTTGCACCTGCAACTTCTGGAAATCTGCATTAAGTTTTGTTTTTGGATACGGGGTGTTGTATTATATCCCCCTTGGGACCATTCGTCCTTGAATGAAGACTAAACTAGCTGAGTATGGAAGGAAGGAGATGCAATTCTACCACTAAGTACTAGAAACTGATTTCTGACTGAACTGAGTTCCAAGAACATGCAAATACGCTGAATATGCAAGTCTGACTGAAGGAACAAAATACTAAGACTGAATTAGCGCATGAATGACTGAAAAAATGAAGAGAAACTATTAACTCAAGCTGGAATGGGATCGGAAGGAAAAAGCTGAGGATACTTGGACTTCATGGCTGCTTCTATTTCCCCGTATCTCCATCTATGGACTGACTCCTCCACAAAACCTTGACTGAAGTGACTTCTTTGGTTCTCAACCTTCTAACCTGACGATCGAGAATCTCAACTGGTACATCCTCAAACGAGAGACTACCTTTCACAGCCACACTCTTTAATGGCACTACGGATGCTGGATCACCCACACACTTCTTTAATAGTGAAATGTTGAAGAGTGGATGCACTGCTGCCAAATCTGCTGCCAAGTCTAACTCATAAGCCACTTGACCAATCCTTTTCGAGATCCGCTAAGGGCCTACATATCTGGGACTGAGCTTCCCTTTCTTTCCAAACCTCATCACCCCCTTCATAGGTGACACCTTCAGGAAAACCCAATCATTAACTTAGAACTCTAGTTCCCTTCTCCTTACATCTGCATTAGACTTCTGGCGACTCTGGGCTGTCTTAAGTCTATCTCTGATGAGTTGCACTTTCTCTATAGCATAATGGACTGAATCTGGCCCTATGAAGGCTTTTTCACCTACTTTAAACAAGCCCACAGGAGATCTACATCTACCGCCATACAATGGTTCATAGGGGGCCATCTGAATGTGGGAATGGTAACTATTATTGTAGGCAAACCTAATAAGAGGAAGGTGATCATCCGAACTACCCTTGAATTCGATCACACAAGCTCTCAACATGTCCTCTAAGTTCTCAATAGTACGCTCTGCCTGACCATCTGTCTGTGGATGAATGATGTGCTAAGGTTAACCTGAGTACCAAGACCCTTCTAAAATGACTTCCAGAAATGAGAGGTAAACTGAGGACCTCTATCTGAGATGATAGACAAAGGAACCCCATGTAACCTCACAATCTCATTAATGTAAAGCTTGGTGTAACCATTCACCGAATCTGTAGTCTTGACCACCAAAAAGCGAGAAGACTTAGTAACTCTATCAACAATCACCCAAATGGAGTCATGATGTCTGCGAGTTTGAGGTTAACCTGTGATGAAGTCCATGTTGATCACTTCCCACTTCCAAGTAGGAATGTCAATCTCTTGAGGCATACCTCCTGGTTGTTGATGTTCTACCTTAACCTGCTGGCAATTGGGGCACTTAGCCACAAAGTCTACTATATCTCTTTTAATACCATTCCACCAATAGACTTCCCACAGATCGCGGTACATCTTAGTGTCATCTGGATGAATAGATTATCTATAGTTATGGGCGTCTGAAAGAATATGCTGTCTAAACTCGCCCACATTAGGAACACATAATCGACCCTGGTAGCGAAGCACACCATCTCCCCCTGTGGAGAAAACCTCAATTCTCTGTTGGTGGACTGCACCCTTGAGTTCAAGTAATATCGGATCGCTGTCTTGCCTTTCCTTAACTTCCACTACCAAAGAAGATTTTACCCCATTTTGAACAGTTACACCACCATCTGATATACTCATAAGACGAACTCGTTGGTGAGAAAATCTGTGAACATCCTTTGCTAGCTCTCTTCTTTCTTCCTCAACATGTGCTACACTACCCATGGATAATCTGCTAAGAGCATCTGCTACTAGATTCGCCTTACCCAGATGGTAATGCACACTCGTATCATAATTTTTAAGGAACTCAAGCCACCTTCTCTGGCAAAGATTCAACTCTTTCTGGGTGAATACATACTGGAGGCTCTTATGGCCTGTGAACACATCTACATGAACACCATACAAGTAGTGTCTCCAAATCTTGAGTGCAAACACCACTGTTGCAAGCTCGAGGTCATGAGCCGGATAATTCTTCTCATGTACCTTAAGCTGTCTAGAAGCATTAGCTATAACCTTACCTCAATGAATCAATACACAACCTAGGTCGACCCTGGATGCATCACAATAGATCACATAACCATCTGAATCCTCTGGTAGAGTCAACACAGGAGCTGTAGTTAACCTAGTTTTCAATTTTGTGAAGCTTTTGTCACAATCATCTGACCATCGAAACTTGACCATCCTCTGAGTCAAACTAGTCAATGGTGGGGCAATGGATGAAAATCCTTCCACGAACCATCTGTAATAATCCACTAGACCCAAGAAACTTCTAATATCGGTAGTAGAGGTGGGTCTGGGCCATTGTTTCACTGCCTCTATCTTCTGGGAATCTACTAGAATTCCTTCACTAGACGCATTATGCCCAAGGAAGGAAACTGATTGTAAACAAAACTCGTACTTGTTAAATTTTGCAAATAACTGGCGATCTTTGAGAGTTTACAGAACAACTCTCAAATGATTCGCATGTTCTTCCTCATTCCTAGAGTAAATGAGGATATCATCAATAAAAACGATAACGAAAAAGTCCAAGTACTGCTTGAACACTCTGTTCATCAAATCCATCAAAGCTGCAGGAGCATTGGTTAGTCTAAATGACATGACTACGAATTCATAATGACCATATCGAGTACTGGCGGTTGTCTTCGTAATGTCACTATCTCCTACTTTAAGCTGATGACAACCCGATCTGAGGTCTATCTTTGAGAAATGACTAGCACCTTGAAGTTAGTAAAATAAGTCATCAATCCTGGGGATGGGATATTTATTCTTGATTGTGACCTTGTTCAACTACCTATAGTCAATGCACATTTTGAGAGAACCATCTTTCTTCTTTACGAACAACACTGATGCACCTCATGGCAAAATACTAGGTGTGTGAAGCCCTTATCTAAAAGGTCTTTCAACTGCTCTTTCAATTTCTTAAGCTCAGATGGAGCCATTCTGTTAGGAGGAATACAGATAGGCTGGGTATCTGGAAGGAGATCATTCCAAAGTCGATTTCCCTATCGGGAGGAACTCCGGAAAGATCTTCTGAAAGCATTTCTAGAAACTCATTAACCACAAGAACTGACTCAAGAGTAGGGGTTTCTGAGCTTAAATCCTTTACCCGAACTAGATGATAGAGATAACCCTTAGAGATCATCTTTCTTCCCTTAAGGTAAGAAATGAATCGACCCATAGGCGCTAAGCTACTACCCTTCCATTCTAAGATTGGTTCATCTGGAAAGTGAACATGAATAACCCTAGTTCTACAATTGACTGAGACATAACTGGAATGTAACCAATCCATACATAGAATGATATCGAAGTCTACCATTTCTAACTCTACAAGATCTGCTGAGGTGACTTTCTGGGAGACTGTGACAGGGAAATTTCTGTATACCCGTCTAGTTATAACTGCGTCACCGACTGAAGTAAAGACTGGGAAAGGTTCTGGGAGACTTTCTAGACTAACACTAAATTTAACCGCTATAAAAGGAGTCACAAATGACAAAGTATCCCCTGGATCTAACAATGCATAAACATCAAGATCAAAGACTCATAACATACCAGTGACTACATCAGGAGAATCTTCCTGATCTTGGCGAGCCTGAAGAGCATAAAACCTGTTCTGGCGCTGTCCGCCACCTATACCAGATGAGTTACCCTACTGAGTCAGGCGACCTGTTGGTGCTGCTGAAGTTGTAGACTGAGCTCTACCATTATTACCTCATTGACCCTGTCTAGAAGAACAATCATTCAACCTATGACCAGACTGACCACACCCAAATCATCCCTCTTTTCCTGCAAGACACTCGCTCAGATGGTTCTTACCATACTTAGGGCAAGTTGGGTAGGTTTTGGTGCCTGAAATAATACCTTGAAACTTAGATCCTTATGCTCCACCTTTCTGATTATTTCGAAACTTGGAGGATAGAACAATGGTTGATGCAGGTGCTGGAGTCGAAGACTTCGGCTGAAACTGTGAGTGATTTCCACCACCCGATTTCTGTTGGGAATACTCATAGTTGTGTGTTCTTGCTTTCTTACTCTACTTAGCATGTTCCCTAAGCTTATCACCCTCAACCTGCTGCGTGTGAGTCATGTGCCTAGAGATGTTCATGTCTCCCAACAACATAGCATTCCTAAACTCTGTCGTCACTAAGTCTGACACTCCATACATAAACTTATTTATCTGAGTCATGTGAGGAGCATACCTGGAGAGTTGGTTAAACTTGAGCCCATACTCTTGGACTGCCATGTTACCCTGCTTTAAGTTCACAAATTCCTAGGCCCTTGCTTCTCTCAATTCTATGGGGAAAAACCTGTCCAGAAAGGTTATGCTGAAACAATCCCAAGTAATAGGAGTTGCATTTGTACCCTTGTTCTCCTTCCACTGAGTATACCATATATGAGCTACATCTTTCAGTTGATAAGATGCTAACTCAACCAGATCATTCCCAGTTACGTGCATCACTTCAAAGATCTTCTTGACCTCATCAATAAAATTTGGGGGATTTTCTTGACCTCATCAATAAAGTTTGGGGGATCTTCTCCAACTTGAGATCCTAAGAACTCTGGCGGATTCATCCTAACGAAGTCTCGTACTCTAGCTGCAGCTGACCTAACATTGGCATTCACCTAAATTGAAACACGCTAATTATTCTGGTTGGCCACACTCTGAGCCAACATCTGCATGGCGTTCCTGAATTCTACATTAGAAACTTCCTGATCTGGGACTGGAGAAGTTGCATTTGTATTCCTGACATTTGCATTCCTAGCGTTAGCTCTACGGGGAGGCAAGATCACTGAAACGTAGAACATTGAATTAGAATAGAATTAGATCATACCTTACGCACGATAAGAGTAACAAGAAAATGATGATTTCCTAAATCACTTCGTAGCCTCCCTCTCATTAGATGTGGTGCACTTTACACCCATGAAAAGGACTCTACTTAGTGAGGTTTTCAGACATTCTAGGACTATTAAACCTAATGCTCTGATACCAAGTTTGTCACACCCCGAGGCTACCCCCGAGACGCGGACACATGACCTAGGACCTAGGACCACAAGTTATCCCAAGCTTACCCTACTGGTATGATCATGAGCATACTAAAGATAAGTTGAATAATAAACTGATGCGGAAATTATAATGATAAATAAAATGAAAAAAATGGGGAATACCCATACACCATAACTGAGATATATAAAAACTGATGAGTTTAATACGAAGAAAATATTAACTCAATTTTAAGTTGAATCTAACTATCTCTGAAATAAGACTCTAAATTGACTAGAAATGTTGGGACATGCCCCAACTAGATCTAGCAAAACTGAAACTAAAGGACTAAAAGTACTTAAAAGATAAACATGTCATTGGTCGTCGAAGAATGAGGACTCACCACAGATGCTGCTTAACTGATGATCGGGAAGTGATCTAGATGTTAAGAACCTGAATCTACATCACGAGAAGATGTAGCACAGAGTATGCGTCAGTACTTGAAAGGGACTGACCATGTAGGATAGAATAAAGCTGAAATAACATATAACTGAACAAAGTAAATAAGCAATGATATAATTTGTACATGATATAGATACTGAATGCTGAACTAACTGAATGTAGTGACAAATTTTTAACATGTATAAACTGAATATTGGATATACTGATAAATGGTCAATGCAATAGAATCTGACTAAACTGTGGGGGCTACTAATAACCGATAGTAAAACCACATGAGCTAAATACGAGTCCAATGTATACGCCCCACCAAGAGGACCCAATATACCATGCCAGAGGTATAGAGGCATGTTGGCGTGATCACTGAAATGATGCACACAGAGGGGACTTACAACCTACGTGGCTAGTAGTTCTGGACTATTTGGGTACGTTGAACCCTTGTCCAACTCGGTATTATGCTACTCCCAATGGATTAAGTAATTAACACATTATGACTGAAGTTTTGTAAGTTACTAGATAGCTCAAACTGAACATACGAACTGAGTATGAAAAATTAAACTGATATTGATGCATTAATAACTGAGGCATGTATGACTGAATAACTGAAATATCTTACCTAGCATGTATAATTCAAGAACTAAAGAAATACATAGCTAGGGTTTTGGAATTCATGCAATAAACTGAGTATTAACATACTAATCTGATTTGGATCATTCTAACAGCTAAGAACCCACTAATTCTAACATTCAAAAAACCTTAGGTCTAGTCATAATAAGGAAATCAAGAAACTGACTTAAAACTAGGGACCTAATGGGTAAAAGGAACCCAATAGTGAAATCCCACATACCTGGTGACAAATTTCACGGAGAATTCCTTTTATTTCAGGGCTGGAAATGAGAAAACTTGTTGCGTACTTGAACTAGGTTTCTTGACTTCTCTTCTCCTGTTACGTTCTATTTTTTCTATGTTTTGATTAAAGAACTGAATTAAGTAAGTTCTAGTTATGTTTCTAGGCTAAAACTAACCAAAACCACGTAGTTTAGGGTTTAAACGACGTAGTTTAGGGGTCCAACGCATAAGGAAAAGACCAAAAGACCCCTGACATAAAATCTGCTGAAGCGATCGATGATCCGTCGATGACTTCAGAGAACATGTTCTGAGGGTGTCGACCTACGATTTGATCGATGATCCATCCTGTCAGTCCGTCGATCAACTTTAGGGACCAAGTTCTGAGGGCCTCGACCTACGCACTGATCAACGATTCATCGATGGATCCACGATCCGTCAAGTCAGTCTGTGGTCATGCCTTAGAATGGTTTTTGTCTAAAGTTCTATGGATGTTCGCAGATGCGAACCACAGACCACCAGCACAGGACATGGGTCAACATACGGTCCGTGGGTGGCAACCGTGGGTTGCACCTGTAACTTCTGGAAATCTGCATTAAGTTCTATTTTTAGATACGAGGTGTTACACGTATCTCAAGCCTAGTATGAGTACCAAAACACCAGGTACCCAGTATGCCTCATAGGCTGACTGAGCAAGAATAGAAAAATTAATATGAAATGCAAAAATCTAAAAAACTACTAGAAACAGGAACGAGAAATCTAACAGGTATGCAGATGAGTGTACTAACACAAAGAAAAGGAGAATAACTAACTAAATTTGACCAAACTCCCATAACCCGATGGGTACACTCATGCGCAAGCTAAAAGTAAAACCCAAGCGGACTCCCATAAGCCCGACAGGTAAGCTGAAAAGTTTAGAATGAAATAAGAGAATTTGACGAGGTTTCCAAGATTTCCACAACATTGCGCGGACTCGAACCTAACCAATCAAAATGCTTGAAGATCATCTAGAACTAATAGGGGGTTAAGAACTTGCATAGAATTGAAGATGGAGGATCAAGGACTTGATTGATTAACCAAGGACTTGAACCAATGCTAAGGGTAATCCTGGACTTGAACCATGTGTAAATATGGCGAAGAACTTGAACCAAGGTGAGAATAGTTATGGACTTGAACCAAGCCGTAGGAGCATTGGACTTGAACCACAGCTGCAAATGGCGGTGGATTTGAACCACGACTTAAGGAAACCAGGACTTGAACCAAAGCTATAATACTAAGGCGAGGACCTGAACCATGCCAGGTTGATTGAATTGGGGGACTTGAAACATGAATAGAGACGAATTGGCTAAAACTAGGATTAGCGGCCAACTAAGCATCAGATGGAGTACCCCCAATACGTGTGTCATCAATAAATCACTCCAGCCCTAACCATATCCAACCATAATTGACGAGTAGCTTCCACACCAAGTATAAGAGACACCAGAACAACCAGAAAGAGGGGATTTATGGACATATGATTCCAAGACCAGTGTTACTGCATAGCTAAGGCCCAAATTATAAGAGAGCGAAGTCATCCAAAGCGATGTCGAGAAGATTACAAGGCCTAATGGCTCCAAAAGAACGCAAGTATATGGCAATCATGAGCCTAAGCCTAGACTATGGCTAAACGTGCTCCAACAATATTCGCAAATCACAAATAAGGCACACCACAAGGTGAGGATGATCAACAAATACAATCGTCATACTTCAACCCCCCTAAACACCCGAAAAGAAGCCAACGACATGGATTCTAGGAATTTAAAATGATTAACCACCAATTCAACCTCAAATTCATGCAAATCAATAGACAATTACTTAATCATGCTCAGTCTAAGTAGGCCAACCGCGCACTCTAAATCACGTTTCCAGAGTTGTCCCCTTCCTTACAGCATCGGAATGCTGCCACGCTATCAAAAATTGAATCATAACGTCAATACAGTCGTTTTGATACCAAAATCGCATTTGTCAGAGACATACTGAAAAATGGGTCTAAAATGGATCATGAGACCGCACCAAGAATCCCAAAATTCACTCCGTGAAAACGCTCATTTTACCTCCCCGAACTTGGTTGCCAAAACGGAAAACCATTTGGGGCTCGGAACTGCCCGAAAACAGCTCATGCTTTAAAATCATCATTAAAGCTAAAAAAAAAGGAGAGAGGATAGCAGTTAAAATTCAAAAATTGCCTCACATGGAGGTCCCCCGATAGTCCGCTAGCTCTCCAATGCATAGCCACACGTTTTCGAGCAACCCAACCTTTGAATCACCAAAAACGGAACTAAAAAGAGGGAAATCACGTTTCAAAAATGAGGCATTAATGCTGATTTTTGGCTTAAAATAAAGGAAAAATTGTTAGCTTAAAGGACTTCTGTTCGCTAAAAATGACATTTTCCGGTCGCTAAAAGTTTGTAGCAAATATCATATTTTTTTTCTATTTTTTTCAAAATCTCCGAAAGGACCCTCGAGATTCATTCGGGACACGATAAAAATAAACCATATATGCTACCCCATAAAATTTGGCATTACGGACTCAATGGACCTATCGAATTTACGTAAAGAGATTGCAATTATAGAAATACCCCCTCGGGACCCATTGGGCCTAAAACTCAACTTTTTGCCTAAACACCCAAAAATAAAATATCAAGACTCAAACGAAAGGTCCTAATAAACCAAATTCAATATTCCAGACTAATGGCGCTGACCAAATTTTCATATGACAACTAATTCTCTGAATGTTGACCAAAGTCAACCCTAGGCCTTTAAGCTTTCCAGCATCTCGTCTAAGTGCTCAAACTTACACCGGAAGCCTTAGGACCAGAACTAAAGGTCCTTCTAGACCAAACTCAATATTTCGGAGCAAACAACGCTGACTGAATTTCAATCCGAGAACGTTTCCCAAGAATTTTGACCAAGGTCAAACTTAGGTCAAAGCTTAAAAGCTAAAACGCCTAGTTGCACTAAATCGCGCCAAAATCCTTAGGATTCGAATCGACCATTTCGGAGTTGATGGAACTGTCAGAATTCCATTCAGAGGTTGTTTACCTAACATTTTGACGAAAGTCAACTATTGAAGTTTCAAAAGCTCCAAAATAGGGGAACAAACATAAAACCCAAACGAACAACCAAACAACTGAACAATCAGGTGCCAACAAGACATAAATGACTTGGGGTCGCTATATGAATGCTCTAAACGACGAAAAGAAGGTTAAGGAAATATTGACTTGGAGGGTCATTACAAGTTATTATTATATTTATAAAAATATTTATATAAATATATAGTATTAAAAATATGAGTTATCTATTTTGAACTAATAAAAATGCAGAAATTTAAATAGCTAGAAGTAAAAATATTTCAGAAAATTCTAACTTACTTATAAAAACAAAAATTGGAAATAAAATTATATAATTTTCGTAAAGATTTTTTTTCTTTCTTAAAAAAAATAAAACTTACATTAAATGTCATTTATTTTTTTGTTGTTGTCAAATATTTTAAAATAAACTTAATATAATACGGTAAAAATAAAATAATTAACTTAGATCTAAAAGAAATAATTAAGTAATAAAATATGGTGTAAAACTTTAGGTTTGGTAAAAAATTTGGTGTTCACAGGATGCCCATCTTTTCTGGGGATGATGAATAGTTTTCAACAAGAGAAGTGAACAATTGTTCCTGTTTTTTGGCCTACTATTTATTCAAAAAAAGAAAATATACCAAGAAAATGAATGTGACCAAGCCCTAGCTTTGGGGAGCCTACATATCTCAGGTTATAAAAGAATCAGGTAACGTGTAGTTCAAGTGGGTACAGAGATGAAAATTGGTTGGAGAGTCGAGTGATGTCCTATCGAGATTCCGATTTATGGCTCTTATTATTACATCCAAAATGATAAAACTAAAAAGGAAGAATACAAAATCATATCTGCTCTAGATTTCTTGAATATCTCCCTTCAAGTCTCCCTTTGGATTTTCAATTATCACATCGCCTTCTTCTTGCCGGCACCTTATTCTCAAAATTAGATCTTGGAGTTAGGATTTGGTTAAAATTTAACTTGAAACTTGGATTTAGTTGTTCATACTCCCTCAAATGACACTTTGTATAATATTGTTAATGTTTTCTCTTGATCAGAATGTTGTGAAGATGAATCTTGTGATTGTCACGACCTAGGGGTACACCCTAGATGTAACATGGTGTAGAGGACCCCGAGAGACCCATACAAGTCACTTAGCATTCATAACATAATTAATAGAATCAAGAGATAAAAGCAACATTTCAAGTCCAAAAGATTTATAAAAGTAAAGCGGAAGTCTAAACACTTGTCTCATTAGTCATCTAGTACAATCTAATGAAATTGGGCCTAGCGCATACATCACGTCAAAAAATGAAAGTTGAAAATAAACTGAAATCAATGAAAATCCATCCTCGAAGCATGAGGACTCACCAAAGCTCAGAAATCTTGCAAATCAACCTCTAGCCTCGAAATTGAGAACCATGACAATCGGACCCTACATTTGGGGAAATGTAGGCAAGAGTATGCGTTAGTAAAAAATATGTACCAAGTATGATAGTCTTGCATATAAACATTTAAAACATGATAAAGAGGGACATTTCCAAGAGAAAGCAATGATCAAGCTAAACACATGCATCTTGAGAGTTAGAAACCATAAGTAATGAAACCATGATCAATGTAAGTGAACTTCATTTTAAAACATACTTACAATACTTCTTTGAAGTAACTTTGGTTCATCATGAGTTTTCTTAACTGTGGGAAGTAGCCTTAACCGTCATATAAGACCATGCGAGCTATCAACATGGAATCCGGTGTCTCCCACACCGAAAAGGGTTTTCCTACTTGCCAAAAAAGGACCATGAACTTCTAGCTATTGGGATCCACTAGCTGATGTCTATCTAGACAATCATCCTATTGGGCAACATATGTAAGGGATAAGGAGATTGCTTCTAGAAACCTAGCCTCTACTAACGGGAGAGATTCCATCTCAAAATCCTCTCGGTGCTAAGCATAAATCCCACGAAGTAGTTATTAATCCTAACTTTTTCTCATTATCCATGGAAGACGTAAGATTCATAGTATCATCCATGGAAAGGTACAATTAAGTAATCAATCCAAGCTAGGGACATCATAGGATAGCTCGTTAGACCATGTGTGCGAGAACCTTTCACCATCCATGATTTTTTCATAATAGCTCTTAAAATCTTTGATTTATAGATTAGTTGAGAAAACCTTTTATCACTAACACCCCTTTATGTGAGAATGTGCTTGCAAAAATAATGCTTTAATGTGTTTATGAGAAATCCATTCAACAACACAACAAATATGTCACGCCCGAGCCTACACCTTGGGCGAGACTGGCATTCGAGAAGCATTGCAGGCCCAAAGAGAACCTTTGGCCTAGCTTAATTACTCAGTTGAAGACTTAAATCAATAAAGGTAAAACTATGAAATAAACTAGAATGTTATAAAGGAACATTCAACTTGGTCATTAAGGCAAACTCAAGTCTTAACATAAGATAATGACAATGAAGAGACTGAAGAACTAACATTTGTTTGTCTATCTATGAAGCCTCTAATAACTAAGATGGATGTCGGGACAAGACCCACAACATCCTAATGAACTAAATACGGAAAGCAATAAAAAGGGATCCTCTGGAAAGCAAGGACGCTCACTACATACTCTGAGTTCTCAAATGGATCAACGATGCACTGGATGTTGATCCTTGTTACCTGTGTCTGCCACATAAGAAGATGCAGGCCAAATGGCATCAGTACATTGAATGTACGAGTATGCGACGGGAAATCTAAAATAAGACACAATCTTGAAAGGAACTGAAGAAACAAACCTGGTCTCAACTCAACTGTACTGAACTGAACTGATTTGAATATAAAACAATATAAATAAATACAATATAAACAAAAAGTTTAAAACAAGGTTTTCAAATCTATATATTTAGAAATACAATAATAACTCTGTATGTATGCAACGATACAATATGAACTATGTTTGTATGTGAAAATACAAATTTCTCTGATGTACATAAAATTATAAAATACTGTTGTGGGAGTTTCTCTAATCGACAACCATCACTTAAGAGCTATCGTGATGATACATCATTTTGTCTCACGCTGCCAGGGCCGTCCTATACCTTGCCATGAGTATAGAACCTGAACTACTAAGTGGATTCACTAGTCAATGCTAAAAAACACTAAAGGAATCATCTAAAAAGTATGACCCTTTTCTACCCATGATGGCTACATGGTTTTCTGGGATGTGAGTTGTCTGAACTCTCCCCCATATCGGTTCTCAATACTACTCCCAAAAATATAATATTAGCTCGTATGTTTAAAAGCATACTTCTTTCTGTGATTTGAGATTAGTGCTCAATAACTTAGCTCAAAGGCTATCTTGAAAATCAAAGTTTCTTACTTCATTTAGAAAGCGATTACTCTTTTTTGAAAACTAGCCGAAAGGCTCTTTGGAAATTGAGGTTTCCTTTCTTGTTTAAATGTGAAAAAAATTTAAACCCTTTGGGAATACATAGTCCCCATATACTTTTGATGAAATGAACTTCAACTTTACTCTTTAATCTTTACTTAAATTGAACTTTAAGTCATAAAACAAAGTTAAAACTTTAGAAAAAAACTTTTGGAAAACACTAAGAACTTCTCTTGACTTGACTTTTACTTCTCTTGACTTTGATCTTAACCGTCCTTGAATTGGATTATGGATTCAAGGTTCATGATCTCATTTTTATGGATGGTTTCATGATGTTTAGATGTATCTTAGAGTGTTGGAATCAACTAGAAAGCATAGGTACATTACTAAGGAACACGTAAGAAAAGGTGGGGAAGAAATGGGAAAGACTGGCGTCCCTGGCGCTCTGAGAGGCGCGGGGTGCCAGAGGGCCAAGATAAGAGACTACCCTGAGGCATGCTGGCCAAGGGGTAAACTTTAGAGACCCTTTTGGGGCGCGCTGACTGGCGCGACGTCCCACTCTTTTCCCCGTTTGTTGCTCATTTTTCATCTCTAAACCCTATAAGCTTCAATGGTTCTTTCCCCAAACACTTAGAATCATGTGTACCCTCAATATACATCAGATTCTACTCAAAAAACACAACTAACAAGATGAATCAGTCTCAAGAAAATTCCTACAACACAACCCACAAGAATTCAAACGAATTTCATCAAGAACTCAAGGATTTACTTTCAAATCTAATAACTTTGCTGAAATGGAATCATGATTGGCATGTGGATGAACTAACCCAATGTTATCTGATCTCACATACCGTGTAGTTATCACCCCCGATGAAATCCACAAGCTAAACTCGACGATCTTGACGAATCTTGAACGTTCTTCTCCTTTCTCCTCTTTTCTCCTCTTCTTTCTCTTCTCTCAAAGCCCTAACACTTTTTCCAAAAGAATAAACTGAATAAGTTCAGTTTAGACCCCTAACTAATTAGCAAAAACGAATTAAAATAAAAGGGTAAGGAAAGGACTAAACTATACTTTCAAAATCCGGATTGAAGTTTCCTTATTCCAATAGTCCAACTTCCAAAAGGCATAACTCACTCATACAAACTCGGAATTGCGTACACTCAGCGGCGTTGAAAAGATTATTCCAGGAGCTTTCTTACCATATCTGGAAGTACACCTAAATCATCCCGAGCTAGAAGTTATGTCCATTTGAAGTTTACCAAAAACTCAACTTTTCCTAACTTAAACAAATTTCCAGATTTTCATTATTTCAAATTCTCAACATCTTCCTAGTTATTTCAAATTGCGAGATGTTACAAAATATCATCATCATCATTGATGCTTCACTCTGAAAGCATCATAAAAAAATTGACATAAATTTCAGAAGACATGCTTTATTTAATAATCTCCTCTTTGATGATTCAAAACCCACATCATATCATAATAATTGAAAAATATGGTATTTACATGGGTTCATGGGAAATCATCATAAAATCATAGAATATCATCAATTCATGCATAAGAGATCATAATTGAATCATTTAAATTAAAATTGAAGAGAATCCATGGCATTGAATAAAACCCTAACTCAATTGGGGATTTCCAACTTTGAAAATAGGAGAATTTGGCAACTCCTGAATGATAGGAAACCATGGATGAAAACTATCATACCTTGCTATCAAATCCCAAAAGAATTGAGGAATGGAGGCTTGACCTTGAACCGAGGCTTGAATCTTCTTCTTCTTGAAATTTTTGAAGAGAAAAAAATCCTTGGGAGAGAAAAACTCAACTTCTATTGGAATTTTAAGAGAATGACTTGAAAGGGTTGAAATTGGGGTAAAAATCACTTCTATAAGGGTCCTAGGAATGGGTAAAAAGACATAGCATCCATATAAATAATAGGAAAAGACCCAACTACCCCTGGCTTACAGCTGACGTGAATCTCAAAATGGAGGCCCACAAGAGTCGTCTAGGGGTCCACGAGTCGTCTAGGCAGTCGTGGTCCCCAGATCAGTGTCTAGGCAACCCCTCATTTCCCACACTCTAACCTTCACGATCCGTCTAGCCCTTCACGAGTTGTCTAGCCCTCACAACCCGTCTACGGGCTTGTGGGAGGAGGCTGCCTTGGGGAACATACTGCCTACTTCTTCATAGGCACCAGCATGAGTCGTGGTGCCCTTCACGAGGCGTCTAAGGGCTAGTGGGAGGAGGGCCTTTATTGGACACATACTAGGAAAGGGAAGCTCCACGAGCACCACCACGAGTTGTGGTGCACTTCACGACCCCTGAGGGCCTCCATGAAGGGTACCTTGGCTCAATGTAAGGCTGGTGACCACCCCCTCAACTCCCCTTTCTAGGTTCCTTGATTCAGGGGTGTTACATTATCTCCCCCTTGCGGACATTCATCCTCTAATGGGATTCTAGATATCATATGAAAGAAAAGAAGTCAAAACTAGTATCCCATCGTGTATGCAATCACAGAAATAGACATATCATAGGAGGAAACATCAACTCCAAGCTAAAACATGTTCAAAACATCATATCATGTAGTCTATATGCAATTCATAATCAAATGAACATAAACATGTAGAAATTAATCAAATTGACTCATTTTCTCAAAACTTAAGCTTTTTCATGAACTTGCATAAATGAGGAAAACATGGGAATATCTAAGACACGTGACACCAAAAGAGTAAACCTTGAGGAACTCAAAACCTCCAGCTAGAGTATGAGTAGATTGAAAGAGATGAGGATATCGGGATATCACATCGGCTTCCACCTCTCAAGTAGCACCATAAACTAACTGATTCCTCCACAAGACTTTCACGGAAGCAACTTCTTTATTTCTCAACTTCTTGACTTGTCGGTCTAAAATTTCAACCGCAACTTCCTCATAGGATAGATTTTCCTTGAATCCCAAACCTTCTAAGGGAACTATGGATGTCGGATAACCAACACATTTATTCAACATAGAGAAATGGAAAATTGGATGCACCAATGCCAACTTATTAGGCAATTTAAGCTCATAGAGAACCTCACCAACACGGCTCAAAATCAAATATAGGACTACATAACATGGACTAAGCTTCCCTTTCTTAACAAACATCATTACACCTTTTATGGGTGAAATTTTCAAGTAAACCTAATTATGATTATCAAACTCAAAATCTCTTCTTATCAAATCGGTAAATGACTTTTGTCAGCTTTGAGCGTTTTCAAATTTTCTCTAATAAGTCGAACCTTTCCATAGCATCATGTACCAACTCAGGACCTATTAAGGAAAAATCAACCACTTTAAACCAATCTATGGGACATCTACACCTCCTACCATACAAGGGCTCAATTATAGCCATGTCAATACTTGAGTGATAACTATTGTTATATGAAAACTCAATCAAAGGTAAATGATCATCCCAATCACCCTTGAAGTCAATGACACAAGCTCTCAACATATCTTCCAATGTCTGGATAGTACGCTCCGCTTGCCCATCTCTTTGGGGAAGAAAGGTCGTACCAAAGTTACCACGAGTACCAAGACCCTTTTGGAAAGATTTCCAAGACTAAGAAGTGAATTGAGTACCACGATCGGAGATAATGGAGAAAGGACTCTACGAAAATTCATAATTTCCTTCAAGTACAACTTTTCATAGTCCTCCACCGAATAAAAAACCTTGAGGGGGACGAAATGAGCCAATTTTGTCATTCGATCTACTATAACCCAAATCAAGTCATGTTGGCGCCGGGTGCGAGGCAAACTAACAACAAAGTCCATATTCACATATTCCCACTTCCATGTAGGAATGCTAATGTCTTGGGGTTAACCTCCCGGTTTCTGATGCTCAACTTTCACTTGTTGACAATGAAGACATTTAGCCATAAACTCTATAATATCCTTTTTCATCCCATTCCATCAAAAGATCTCTCACAAATCACGGTACATCTTGGTGGCTCTCGGGCGAATGGAATATCGAGAACTATGTGCTTATGACAAGATCTTTTCCCTAAAGTCATCAACATTATAAACACAGAACCGACCTTGATATCTCAGGACACCACCTCCCCCTTAGATGAAAGCCTCTACGGACTCTTTAAGCACTACTTTCTTTAATTAAACCAAAGTTTTATCAAGATGCTTAGCTTTACATCCACCAGAAAAGACGATTTTGAACCATTGTGAACCATAACGCTACCCTTGGTAGAGTCTACTAAGTGAACACCCAACCGGGACAGTATATGAAAATCTCGCACAAACACTTTTCTATCATCCTCAATATGAGCAACACTACCCATAGACAACTGACTAAGAGCATCTATCACTACATTGGCCTTACCAGGGTGATATAGAACACTAATATCATAATTCTTCAATTAATCAAGCCACCTCCTTTGGCGAAGATTTAAATCCTTCTTATTAAGCACATATTGCAATGTGGTCGGTAAAGACATCCACATGAACACTACACAAATAATGCCTCAAAATCTTTAAGGCAAAAACAACTGTTGTTAGTTCAAGGTCATGGTTAGGATAATAATTTTCATGAATCCTAAGTTTCCTTGAAGCATAGGCAATGAATTTCGCATTTTGCATAAGCACACATCGTAGCCAAATTCTCGAGGCATCACAATACAAAACAAAACTGTCAGTCCCTTCCGGTAAAGTCAACACCATAGCGGAAGTAAGTCTATCCTTCAATTCCTGAAAACTATTTTCACATGCTTTAGACCATATGAACTTAGCCTTTTTTGGGGTCAATTCTGTCAATGGAGAGGCAATAAAAGAAAACCCCTCAACAAACCTTCTGTAATAACCAGCCAAACCCAATAAACTTCTAATATCTAAAGGGGATAGAGGTCTAGGCCAACTCTTGACCGCATCCATCTTCATAGGATCTACCTCAATACCCTTGCTTGAGACAACGTGACCAAGATAAGTCACAAACCTTAGCAAAAACTCACAGTTTCTAAACTTTGCTAAGTGTTTTAGGTCCTTGAGAATTTGCAACACAATCCTCGAATGACTAATGTGATCATCCTCACTTCTCTAATAAATCAATATATCATCAATTAACACAATCACAAACATTTCAAGGTATTGTCTAAACACTTTATTGATCAAATCCATAAATGTCGCCGGAGCATTAGTCAAACCAAAAGACATCACCAAAAACTCAAAATGACCATATCAGCTCCTAAAAGCTATTTTTGAAATATCTTCTTCCTTCACCCTCAATTTAAGATAACTTGACCAAAGGTCAATCTTGGAGAACTAGCTTGCCCCTTGAAATTGGTCAAACAAGTCATCTATCCTTGGAGAGGATGCTAATTTTTAATCGTAACTGTATTCAATTTCTAGTAGTCTATACACATTCAGAGAGAACCATCCTTCTTTATAACAAACAAGACTGGACCACCCTATGGAGATATACTCGGTTGGATAAAACCCTTATACAAAAAGTCTTTTAATTTCTCTTTCAATTCCATAAGCTCTGCCAGAGGCATTCGGTAAGGAGGAATATAAATAGGTTGCGTATCTCGGAGAAGGTCAATACCAAAGTCTATTTCCCATTCATGAGGAATACCGGGTAGATCATCTGGGAACACTTCCGAAAACTCATTAACAAGGGGGCCCGACTCAAGAGTAGAGGGTTTCGTAATCTACATCCCTCACCCTAACTAGATGGTAAATGCAACTCTTATGAATCATCTTTCTAGATTTAAGACAAGAGAAAAATTGCCCCTTAGGCATAGAATTCCCCCTTTTACACTCTAGAACGTTCTCATTTGGAAACTGGAACTTTACTACATTGGTTCTACAATCAAAATAAGCATAACATGAATGCAGCCGATCTATACCAATGATAAAAAAAAAATAGCTTATCAAGCTCTACCAAATAAACAAGAGTAACTCTCTAGGAAAATGAAACGGGACATTTTCTATAGACCTTCTTAGCCACAACAAAATCACCAATAGGGTAGAGATAGAAAGGGGATCTAACAACACATCCAAAATAATATCACACCTTATAGCCACATATGGTGTCACCAAAAACAAGGTAGCACAAGGATCAAGTAAACCATAAAAATCAAGTTATAAGACTTTCAACATACGCGTAACAACATTTAGAGAACCCTCTTGTTCGCCACGAGTTTGAAGTGCATATAATCGGTTTTGCTTGGGATCATTGTAAGACAAACCACTACGAGGAGCTTGCTTGTCCTTTCTACCTTTAGCCATAAGGATCGGTCAATATCATATCTTATGACTACTTTAACCGCAACCGAAACAACAATCTGTATTGGCTAAGCACCTACCCTCGTGTTTCTTTACACAATTAGCACACGTAGACCTAGGAAATGAAGATCCACTACCACTTCCTCCTTGAGGCTTAGGGTTAGACACCCTATCTTTATTGAACTTAGAAGGAACATTGGAGGAACCTCGATCAGAAAACCTCTGTCGGAACCTAGAATGACCATATTTATTGAACATTGAATGTGAGAAGTTACCATCACCAATCTTAGCTCTCTTTACCTCCTTATACCTTTCCTTAAGTTTCTCCTCTTTAATCTGTTGAGCATGAACCATGAGATGGGAAATATCTGTATCATGGATAAGCATGGCGGTGTGACATTCCTTAATCACCATTTCAGACACACCCAAAATAAACTTACTCATTCCTGACCTAGAATTGGTAATCAAAGAAAGTTCATACTCAAACAATTGTGAGAACTTCAAAGCATACTATTTCACTCTCATGCTCCCTTGATGAATATTGATGAATTCAAGAACCTTTGCCTCCCTTATCTCAAGGGGAAAGAACCAATCAAGAAAAGCAAAGTTGACCTTTTCCCAATCGAAAGGACCCACATCTGTCGGTTTCTCCGCCTTTTCCACTAGAATCACTCGCATGATCATCAACACCTTATAGAACTCATCAATGAACTCTTGAGGATGCCCCTCAACCTTAGAACCATTAAACTCTAGAAGATTCATTCTAGTGAAGTCCCTCACTCTATATGCCGCCATACCCACATTTGGATTCACGGAAAACACCACCTCCCTATTGACTTGGGCTATCAAAGATTAAGCCAATATTTAAAAATCATCCCTAAACTCCACATTAGCAACTTTCATAGCAAAAGGGTCGACCGGACCTTGAGGAGTTTCTTGATTCACATTCTCTCCTGCATTCTTTCTAGCATAAGTTCTTGGAGTAGCCATTTCCTATAGAGCATCGGGTAAAGAATAGGAGAGAGACCTTATAAAGTTAAAATCTATCGCACGACTTTAGAGTAATGAAATAAGTGGAGTTTCCTAATCATCTTGGAGATTCTCATTCATAAATGTGGTGCGCTTCACACTCCTGAACAAGATTCTACTTTACATTGCTTATGAGACATCCTACGACCTTTCTTAACCTTGTAATGTAATTACCAAGTTTGTCAAAACCTAGGGGTACACCCTAGATGCAACATAGCATAGAAGACCCCGAGAGGACCAATATAATCCAATTAGCATTCATGACATAGGATAGAGTCAATGTCGCCTTTCGGTTCTTTAATATAGTTAATGCTACTTTAACTTGTAATTCAGACAAATCGACAGATAGAATAACAAGTAAGGTCTTGTCTTAACCCAAAAATACATACCTAAAGTGAGATGGTAATGTTTTTAGTTAAAGAATGGGTGCTTCTTCAATTGAAGGCTTAGGTGGAGGACCCAAAACCCTATCAATGGCTCTCAGTGATCTCTTGAGATGCCCAAACTAGACACCTCCATGAATTGCACCATTTCTTATGCTTCAGTATTACCATAGATATAGTGGCCCATCAACACACACTTTAGTGGATCCTTGGATGCTATGTAATGAGCTTTTGCTTCAAGATATATCACTAGAATGGCCGACAACTCTTTATACACAGCCGACACTTTCAGAGCTTAATACACATCAGAAACTTACACTTTATCATGCACTCTCATGGTTAGTTGACCGGCTACTAAATCTATCATAGCACGCCCAGTGGCCAAGAAAGTTCTCCTAAGAATAAATGACACCTCCAGCTCAAAATTAAGCACTACCAAATCAATATAGGATATCAATGATACTACTTAGACCAAGACATCCTCCACCACACCTTGGTAGGTGATTTTCTAAAAGTAGAGTTTCAGTAACTCAAACCACGGACTGACAGGACGAACCGTAGTCCAATCTATTAACCGTAGGTGGAAGATCAAGGAAGTCTGACCAAGTGTGGAACTACAGAGGCATTGATGGATCGTAAGTCGACCCACAGGTCATCCTGCACATCCATCAATTGAAGATAAGAAAGTTGGAGTTCCAGTACTTGATTTTATTTTCTAAGTATTGGACCATAGAAGGGGACATACAGACTGTAGGTCGACCCACGGTCCGTAGTCTTGTCGTCAACAGAAACTGTGTTTGAGCAGTTTTATTTTCTTATTTTGTTTTCTGTTTAAATTAGGATTGGTTTTCTATAAATAGGAGTTCTAATCCTCGTTTTTGGAGGTTAGACATTATTGTAAACTTCTAGTTTTTGTTCTTTGGGAATTAAGTTGCAAATTTTAAGCAATTAAATTTACGAATTTCATTTTCGACAATTTTAACTTTAAATTTCAATTCAAGATTTGGATTTTCATCTATTCTCATTGTAAGTTCATGAGTTCTTCTAACCTAATTATGAATTGTGAACTATTAAACATGAGTAGCTAAATCCACAATTAGGGTTGTGGGAACCATGAGCAATTAACAAAGTAGGAATAAGAATTAGTAGTTCTTGAATATTTTTTATGCATATATTGATAATCCTTTCGTTTGGAAGTCTTTTTAATGAGTGTACGTGTTAGAACTCGCCTCGTGCTTACTTGCCGGACCAAGGAGGTAATTAATCAGAAAAGGATTAAGCAATAGAGAATTATTGGATGCTATCTAATAGTCTAAGGTTAATTGTATTTAGGGTGAAAACTGAATCCTAAATTGATGTTATCATTAATTTGGGTTAAAAAGTAAGGGTTAGTAAAGCATACACCCGTAGTCGGACCAAGGTGTGTGGTTAAATTCCCTATTTTGAGGACTAATCACTTAGGGATACCCAACTTTCCAACTTTGCATGTAAAACACTAGGAAAGGATTACTATTATTAGGATTACTATGTTAAGAGGTTGTGGGGAACACATATGCCCTAGTTTCCTTCTCATATTGATAAACCAAAGTCTGAATTTTGTTTACTTGTTACTTCAACATTCAAATCTGTTACTAGCTTACAACTCCCCCTCCCCAAGCTATTTACTTTTCTTAGAAATAGTTTGACTAAAAAGATATAATTGCTAGTTAAGTTTAAGTCTAAACTATATTCCTCATGGGATCAACCCCAACCTACAAATTGGGTTGTTTATTTGACAACGATCGCCTATACTTCATTAGGGAGGTGTAATTTGAGCATGTCAGTCAGCCTGGGTATCCATTCAAAAAATCTCGATATACGAACTAGAGTTTCGTAAAACATATCAAGTGTAAATATTTCCTTAGATACACTATATTTATCACAATCTAACTTGACATAAAATAAATAAAGAATGAGGACTTTGTGAACTTTTAGCTTTAAACAGCTCATAATATCATTTACATTGATTAAGTTAGATTAATGTAAAAGTCAAATGTTGATTTGAAAAGTCAACCTTGGCAAAATGATTAAAATATAGAACTAAGACCATAAATGCATTTCCCTCAATATACTAATTTACAAATATTAATCTAGATCAAAATTAGATATTGATAGTTTGCCCCCTCGAAAAGAAATCTAATTGAAAAACTCTAGGGCTTTAAATCCACAACAATAGCATGCATACTAACCCATAACTTATTTCCCTAAAATGTCTATATTTCCAAGGATCATGATAGTTTATCTTTATTCCTTTTATATATGAAAAGTTTTGACTTCTATATATAAAAAATAGGGAATTTCATAATATATAGCACAAATGCATCTTATTAAGTAGAGTCATATATTACCTTTTTTGTCACTTTATTTTTTATTTTTCCTTAAATGTCTAGTTGATCAATTTTGTTTTGGTAACGAAAGGAATTTATTATTAAGTAGCAAATGAGTAATAGAAAACAATTGTGAAGAAAATCATCATATTACCATTTTTATACTGGTCTTATTTTTTTTCTATAAAAGTTGTTTTGACTCTTAAAGAAGAAATACTATATAAAGAGCATCTTCTTAAGTTGATATACAACAACAAATACATTATAATTTGAAAGAAAAGATGGGCAAATTGAATAGTTTGATATTTTCAATTCTCCTAGTTATGTTGATAGCATGAACAAGTTTACTTCTTCTATATACAAACATATTTTGTTATATTAAAAACTCGCATAAGAGTTTATTATATTTCACTAACTACTGAAGTGTGCAAACCATCATTTAAAGTATCATATAATAATAAATGTATTTTAATTCTAGAAAAATCACAAATAATTAACTTATATTTCTTTTTCTTTCACATTTTATTATGTTACCTTACTTTATAATATTTTGAAATGGATATGAAAAATACATATAATGAAATTCCAATTTCAAGTTTGTTTCAAGTAGATGGTTTGAATTGTTGCACCAACAATCACATTGGACGTTGCATTCCTTGCAGCGCACCGCATATGACACCAAATGTGATAATATTTGCAATCAAAATTGTAAGGGAGGTCACTGCAAAATCATCGGCAAAACACCTCCTAATCATTTTTGTCATTGTCTTTGTTAAAAACTCTTTACAAACTTATTCTATATATGTGGTTTCTTTTACAAAAGAGATATTGTTATGTTTCAGTATACATATATTAAAAATTCTATGATAAAATTCTAATTTTATGTTCAAAAATATATTATCTTTAATTTATTTATTTGGGTCATTTAATCATTATTTTTCTCTTTGCCTCTTGCTTCATTTTTAATATTATGATAATGAAGAGATAAATGGTCTATATTTTAATATATTATCCTCATATTAACCTAAAACCTAACTTAGACTTTGATATTTTCATTTTAGATCGCGAACAAAATTATCCTGACAAATCAAATTAAGATAAATAAAGTAATCTCCACATTGTTGATAAGAGCACTCATCCTTCACAAAATACTTGGAAATTGAGAGACAAAAAAATATTTTCTTAAATTTACTATGTTTATAAAAGACTTGAACTAAAATTTAATCAAGAATGAAGACATTTTAAAAAATTCAATCTTAAATATCTGAGATTATAAAAATCGAGTTTCGAAAGATCTATTACTTTTGGAAGAAGACTCTCAAAAAATTTATATGTCAATTTAATGTAAAATCCAAATGCTGATTTGAAAAGTCAACTTTAGCAAAGTGGTTTAAATGTTGTACTAATATGGCCATCAAAACACTAATTGTTTGGGGGGGGGGGGGGGGGGGGGGGGGGGGGGGGGGGGGGGGGGGGGGGGGGGGGGGGGGGGGGGGGGGGGGGGGGGGGGGGGGGGGGGGGGGG
>JAJOOH010003512.1:0-40866 GCA_029582605.1 Solanum gracilifrons | reverse complement strand
TTTCCGAAGACTTTTTTCTTCTTCAAAATTTGTAGTTTTCTTGACGTAAAAATTCATGCAAAATAAGGAAAGGTTTGAATCAAAAGTCAATTTTTTTTTTTGAGATATTTAAATATTAGTTTAATTTAAACTTTCCATTATATCCTTAATGAGATTTTTTTAAATATTTTTTTATTTTAGTTTTTCATTTAGTATTCGGTATCTACATTGAAGTTCGATTATTTCAAATTTGCGTTATGTAGGTCACCAGTTGGAGAGAAGTGCTTTCTACCAAGGATATTTTTCATATCGAAGGATCAATATGAGACCTCTTATTAAAAGAGTAGCAACCACATCCATTACACCACATCCTTTGATGGTGAATTTTTTTTTATAACTAGCTAGTCACACAAATTAAAAGATATGAAATATTTTCAATCACAAGTTTTAAAATCTATAGTTACACAGTGACATGTTATGATGATAAATTTCAAAAGTTTCTTTTTCTATAAATTTTATATTTAATTTGTTTAAACTTTGCCGCATAAATCAAAACAAACAAAATAATTTGTCAAAGCAAAATATAGATAGAGTAAATTGAAAAAATAAGATTGTTGAACTAATCCTCCTTGTCAGCCACCCATAATAATAATTGTCTACACATAGAAAAAGACCATTTCTTATTCTGTGTGTCCTTCCCGCCACCTTCCTCAACCCCCCCCCCCCCCCTCCCCCATCATTTCCAAGGGTATAAATATAGATGTATCATGTAAATCCCAAATCTCCACCTCTTTCATTTCACAAACATATTAATGAGAAATTAGCATATTCAAAAGTGTCATTAAATTATAATCGTAGTGTTTAGATCCGTTTACAGTATCTCGACTAATCTAACAGAACATCTGTTATTCTAAGATGGGGAATTGTTGTAAACGTGGATCAAACATGGTATATGTTGATGATGATGATGAGTGGGAATGTGTTGTATCACCAAAAAATTTGATCGTAGAGAAAGAAAAATTATTTTCGTCTTCTTCATCATCATTATCATCATCTTCTTATATTTCTTCTTCGACGGTTAATTGCAAAGAGGTGAAAATACGAATTACGAAGAATGAGCTTGAACAAATTCTAGCTGGAAAAATTGACAATATGGAGGAAGTTACAATGGAGCAACTATTGTCTGGATTTTTAAATTCTAGCAATAATAGCTTTGATTTTGAAAATATTCAACGTCAACAATCATGGAAGCCTCGTCTTCAAAGCATTCCTGAAGTTAATTGACATCAGAGACGGAGTTAAAATTCTTATAATCAACATGTGTATTTAAAATGAATTTATTATATTTATATTATTAGTGTAATATATTTTATACATATATCTATGAATCGAGTCTCATTCACTCGCTCTAGATCCGTCTCTGAATAGGAAAGAGTTGATGGTGAGGGAACTTTTTGTTCCGTCCTTGTCCTTGTCTTTTTGTTTTTTTGTTTTTGTTTTCTTTTGTTTATATTTTTATTTTTTTAGGTTTTAGGTGTCTATTGATGAACGTTGTAAAGAAATTAACAAATTTGTTGTATAAATTTAGTTGACTATTATTTTGGAGGCTTTTGAAATGGTCAATATTTGTAGTCCACAATCCAATTAACATTAGTTCAGATTTATTTATTTTTGTAATTTTTTTTAGATATTTATGTTTCATTATTATTATTCAGCATATTAAAAAGTCATATCGAATATTATAGATTATTTAAATTGTAAAATATCAGTGCACAAAAGTTAAACAAAATTATTTAAACCATCATACTTATCACTAGTTGAGCTCATTGGAGCTCATTGGTCTTGCTTAGCTGTTATAGCTAAAATAAAGATGAAAATATTTTTCTACTCCCTTTTGAGTTGTCTCAAATTTTGTTTTAGTAAATTATTAATTCAAAACCATATTAAAATTGAGATGAAATTGGAAATAATCATCATTAATGGTTTTGAAATGAATAGCATCCTTTTTATTTTTAACTAAACGTTTTAACTTTGAGATTTTAATATGAAAAACATAAATATCAAGTACGAATATATATTTTTCCTCTTTCATTGTCAAAAAGCACCTCATATTAATGTCACATCATATTGTATAACTATACGATTAGCTAGCTAATCAGGTTTGTACCATTATCGATAAATTTCAAATAAACATTTTAATATTTTTATGTTTAATAAATACTTATCCCTAGAGCTTGGTCAAGAGACAAAGTCAAGTTTTACATCCTTAATGAGTTAATGTGCATAACTTAAACGATATACTTATTTTTTTTGTTTATTTAATTCTTTTAGCATTTTCTATGTTTAAAAGAAATTTAATGTTTATATAATCGTTTTATCTTTGATAACGTGATTTTATGTGTACTAATATCTATGACAATATTTTAAATTATATATTTTAATTTCTTGAATTTTTTAATATTTAATCAAATATTTATTACATAAAATAAAATCATAAAAAATTTTGGTATCGTGGTTGCATACTCGATGGATTTTTGGAAGAATGCAGGTGAGACGGATATGGAATGACTAATTGAGTTGTTTAATGTCATATTTAAGACTGCTAAAATACTAAAAGAATGAAAGTGGAGTACAATGATCTTGTAGTATAAGAAAAATGGTAATATTCAGAATGACAACAACTATTGGGGTTTCAAACTAAGCCATATTTATGAAAGTTTGGGATAGAGTGGTCGAGATGAGGTGTATCTATCTCCAAGAACCAATATTGATTGCAAAAATCATTCATCTTGTGAGGATGTTGTTGGAGCAATGTAGAAACATGAAAAGACTTACACATGATATTCATTGACCTAAAAAAGGTTTATGATAAAGTTTCTACGGAGGTATTTTGGAGTCTAAAGGTATACATGTGACCTGCAATAAGGAAATTAAGGACATGTATGATGGAGCCAGGATCAAAGTTTGTGAGAGGTGACTTAAAACACTTCCTAGTCGTGAAGGGATTGCACCAAGGGTCAGCCCTTAGTTTGTTCCTGTTTGCATAGACGAATTGTTATGACATATTCAAAAAGAGGTGTCGTGATGAATGTTATGCGCATTTGACATAGTATTGACTGACGAGATGTGTGATGTTGTTAATGATAGACTGAAAGTTTAGAGACAAGACCAAGAATCTAAAGGTTTCAAGTTAAGCACTACTAAAATGGAATACTTGAAAACACAAATTTACTGAGTAACACATATTGCAGAGGTCAACTTAGGGGGTTCATCCAAACTCCCTCGGCGAAAAATATTACTATTTATATATGGTTAAAATTATTTTTTAGGTATGTATAATAGATGTCGAACCCCCTTTCACTAGTTCGTGTGTTTACTTCTTAGATTTTGAACCCTCTTATTAAAAGCCCTGGCTCCGCCACTGACGGAGGTGGAAGTGAAATTTGATGCATAAATTCATACCCAAGAGAGTGAGTTCCAAGTATTTGGGTTAATAATTCAAGAAAATGGGGATATTGATGATGATGTCGCTCATTGTATTGGAGTTGTGTAGGTGAAATAGAGTCTCATCTTTTAAGTATTTTGTGATAAGAATATGTCGCGGAGGCTTGAATGTAAGTTCCACAAAGTATTGATTAGACTAATTGTAAGTTTTGATATCAAAAGTGTACAATCTTATTCATTTGTATAGGAACAAATATATAGTAGATAGAAGCGAACAAACTAGTAATCAGATTCCTTGGTTCTAGGATAATTGCGAATCAAGAGATGCTTTTATTTGATCTAATTTTCAAAACTATTTAATAGCACATCAGATCTTTTATCAAATCAATTTAGATCCTACATAATCAAATTTGATCATAGTTAGATATTCACAAATCTACGCTCCCGCTCTAGTGGACATGTAAATGTTTGTCATGCCTAACTTACTTACAAGAATTTCAAATTTTAGTTTGAATAAGTCTTTGGTGAAAATATCTGCAATTTGCTAATTTGTTGGGTAGAAAAGGATGCATACACTTTCTTCTTCAATCTTCGCTTTTATGAAGTGTCTATCCATTTCAATATCCTTTGTTTATCATGTTTAAGTTGAATTGTGAGCAATACTCACGACAACTTTATTGTCATAATACGACTTTTCTGACCGAGCAAATGGTTTTTTCAGTTCTTCCATCATCTTCTTGAACCAAATCATTTCACAGATTTTAATGATCATAGATCGGTATTCAACTTCATCATTACTACAAGCTATAATATTAATGCTTTTGTTTTTTTCAAGTCACAACATTTTTCTATACACAAATGTACGATATTCAAATGTAGACTTCATATCAGTAGTAGAACCTGCCCAATATGCATCTATAAAACTTTTAATGCCCCTATGTTGATTCTATCTGATATACAATTCTTTCTCTAGTGAATTTTTCAGATATCTTAGAATTCAGTAGACCGTTTGTTGGTTCTCATCCTTCAGAGAGTGCATAAACGGATTGCTAAGCTTACAATAAAATATCAGATCAAGTGTGAAACAAGTAGATCAACTTCTCAATTAGTTTCTGATATTGACTTTGGTCAACTGAATTTTCTTTTTTGTTTCTGAATTTTATATTCGAATCAACATATATTTCGGTTGGATGATAACCGCTCATCTCTTCCTATTTTAAAAGATTTGGTACATATTTTCTTTGTTATATCATAATGTCTTCTTTTTTTAAAAATAAAATAAAATCTTTTTATGTCCTTGCTAAGACTAAACCCTTAATCTTGAAGTTTGAAGTTAACTATTTTTTAAAATTCTTCCTTTCGAACAAGTCATTTTCTATAAGTATGATATTATCGATATACACTATCAAGATAGTCAATATTTCGTTAAAAGAATATTGAATAAACAGTGTATGATCTGTTTGCCTTGAGTGTACCATTATTTTATTTTTTTAATAAAATGAGTAAACCTGTCAAATCAAACTTTTGGAGATTGTTTGAGCCTATAGAGAGATTCTTTTAGCTTGCATACTCTATTTTCATACCTTCTTCTAAATACGAAGGAGAATTTATGTAGACTTCTGTCACGAATTTAGAGTCTCACTAGAGCTTCGTGCGACACTTGACAACTTACTCACTAATCTTTCAAGATCTTGTAAGCTCAAGTAAGTCTTTTGAACTAAGATCGCTAAGAAAATGCAAGAAAGATTTAGAAAGACTTGGAGAGTTTCGGAAGAAAACTTTGTATTGCTTGGAAGATTGCTTACAACTTGAGTGATGCCTTGCAAATGAATGCCCCCTCTATTTATACTACAACCTAAGGGCTAAAGTGCAAATAATAATTACTTTACAAGTCCCTAAAGTATTTACACTTTGATCCCTCTGTAGAATTCTATACATATTATAGGGAATTCCAAAGCCTTCTTGAAATATCTAAGGGGTTCTAGAGTTCTCCATAAGTCTCTCCATAACTCTAGATTCTTCTCCTCTATTTCGGTGTCGAATCTAAACAGTGAAGTGACAGAACAAGACACTTCTTCTTCAAATTTTTTGTTAAATGCAATCTTCATGTGTAATTGTTGAAGGGGACAATCAAGGTTGAAAACAATGGTAAAAAAATTTCTGATTGAATTCAACTTGACAATGGGAGCAAATGTTTCAAAATAGTCAATGTTGGTGGTCTGAGTGAACCCTTTTGCTAACAAACATGTCTTATATCCCTGTAAGGAGTCATCTAATTTAAATTTGATGATGAATACCCACTACAATCTACTATTTTCTTTCCACATAGTAGTTCCATCATTTTTCTGGTTTCACTTTTTCTCAATAGCATTCATTTCTTGTAGAACTCTCTCGTTCCACTCAAAAAATGTCAAAGCATCCTGCATGTTTCTCGATATCTCCATTTCAGATAATTCAGAAAGAAAAGCTATATAAAAAAGGAACAATTTTAGATGACACAAATTTGACATGAGATAGTTGGTGCCTTTTCTTACCTGTACGTTTGACAATTGAAAGATCGACAAAGTAACAAGACGTAAATTAGAATTAGATTCTGGAGAATTACCTTGTTTATTAGTGAGATCTTGCGGAGCAGACATTTGGTTGTATTGAGAGTCTTAATCTTTTTTTTCTCAATTACAATTTCTTCTCATGTAAATCTGTAATTTCTTTGTTTGTTTTCTGTCTTTATCATTGATTATATCATGAAAAGACTTTATTTTCTCGATTTTCTTGTTTTCATTATTTAAGATGAGATCTCTTATCTTATCTAGTGTTATTACCAAAAATACTATTTTTCATATCTATCATAAAACATGAATCCTTTTGTTTCTCACATGGGAGGTTACTAGAGTTCTTATTATTCATCGAATCTTCACTATGTTTCTCTCCCCTAAGAAGAGTTCCAAAAAAGGTGACATCCATTATGACAATAACCTTCCTAGTATTTAGGTCATAACACTTGTATCCCTTTTGATTAGGGGCATAACTAACAAAAACACATTTTTAGCATATGTATTTTTTTTGTTCCAACTAGACGATATTCCAGCAAGTCTTACGAGTATGCTCGTATTTTTTGCAAAAATTACACCACAAATTTCGAAAATCAAAACTTTATTAATAGAACTATTGGCTTCTCTTGTTACCACTAGGTGACGTCACTCAGTAAATGTAATTTTACTTACAAGAATAAAGTTGCTCTGATACTATGTAATTTCTGATATTAAAACTGCACAATCTTATCCATTTGCAGAGGTACAAATATATAGCAAAAAACTAGCAATTATATTTAGGTGAGAGTGATCTCCACAGAATACAAAAAGAGGAAAATGAAATTAATAGCTCGAACACATGAAAAAGAGCTACACATATGTGCCAATAAAAAGGTTGAGTGCAATGGAGTTAGAAGAGATCGTGGTTGAGAAATTAACTATAGCCACGTAAAAGAGGAAAGAAAGGTGATTCTATGATAACATAATCCTAGATATGAAGATTTGAAAGTCGAGCATTATGATAGAAAATTAGAAGGTTCTTGTATCCGTGTATTACAGTGTTGTTTCATCTTATATGATAACATAATTCTAGATATGAAGATTTGAAAGTCAAGCATTATGATAGATAATTAGAAGGTTCTTGTAATCGTATATTACAGTGTTGTTTCATCTCTACTTATTTCACTCGTTTTCATTCAATTGAAAAACTCACACATTTCGATCGGAATTTTACTCGTTTTGATTAGTCAGACAGCTTAAGGAATACAAATAAATTGCTAAAAACGAGACCCTAAATTACCAATTAAATGTACTTTCCACAAGAACACCGCTTTATTTTTGCTAGTGGGGAAAAAGCCTAGAAAAATAAGAAGGGCAGACAAAAGAGAAAAGCTGGCAAAGAAAGTGTGTAGCATTTTCATGGAGTTTTTTCCCACGAGCTTAATGAAGTCAATGGACAGTGTTCAACTCTTTGGCATTCTCTGATCTGTGGAATATCTTTTAGGTATTAATTTGAGCTTCATCACTCAAATCTTTAAATCTCTGTCAAAGTTGCAATTTTTTACTCTGTTAAAAATCCCAAGTTGTTGATTTATGGTAACTTGTTGAGGAATTGAAAATCCCAAAATTCAATCTTGTTAAAGTTGCAATCTTTTGGTTTTTAAACCTCAAGTTCTTGATTTTTGGTTACTTGTGAGGAATTAAAGAACCCAAAATTCAATCTTGTTAAAGTTGTAATCTTTTGGTCTTTAAGCCTCAAGTTCTTGATTTATTGTGACTTGTTGAGGAGTTGAAATACCCAAAATTCAATCTTGTTAAAAGTTGCTATCTTTGTTCTGTTAAACCCCAGGTTGTTGTTTTTCTGTAACTTGTTGAGGAATTGAAGTGCCCAAAGTTCAATCTTGTTGAATAAACTGTAAAAATGGGTGGTTGTTTTAGCAAGAAGTATACCCAACAAGATGCTAATGGGTATAGGGCAGGAAGAGGAACTGTTAATCAAGCATATCAAAAATCACCACAACCTCAGCCAGAAAGGTCATATCAGCCACAACCCCAGCCAGAAAGACCATATCAGCCACCGCCACAGCCAGCATATCAGCCACCACCACCGCCAAGGCCACAACCTCAGCCCCAGCAGCAGGCCCACCCTGTTCCTGTTACTGTGCAGCCTGGACAGCCCCAAGACCAAATGCAAGGACCCCATTTGAATAACATATTGGGAAAGCCTTTTGAGGATATTCGAAAACTTTATACACTTGGGAAAGAATTGGGTAGGGGTCAGTTTGGAGTGACTTACTATTGTACCGAAAATTCAACTGGGAACCCTTATGCTTGCAAGTCTATACTTAAGAGGAAGCTTGTAAGTAAGAATGATAGGGAGGATATGAAGAGGGAAATTCAGATTATGCAGCATTTGAGTGGACAACCAAACATTGTGGAATTCAAAGGTGCTTATGAAGATAGGCAGTCAGTGCACCTTGTGATGGAACTTTGTGCTGGAGGAGAGTTGTTTGACAGGATTATCGCCCGTGGATATTACTCAGAGAAGAATGCTGCTGAGATTATTAGACAGATTGTAAATGTTGTTAACATTTGCCATTTCATGGGTGTCATGCATAGGGATCTCAAGCCAGAGAATTTCTTACTGACTAGTAAGGATGAAAATGCTATGTTGAAGGCAACTGATTTTGGACTTTCTGTCTTCATTGAAGAAGGTCAGTTTCTCGCCCCTCGAGATTAATAACATTACAGCTGAGTTTTTAAGAATAAATTGTTGCGTTGTCAATATTATGTTACTTTTTAAATACTTACATGACTTTTCTTGCTTGGATGTGTCCTAAGTTTCGGACTCAGGTGTCCGATACGGGTGTGGATCTAGAGGTGATCCTTTATGATTTAAATTTTAAGATACAGGGGTATGGATCCAGATACGGATATGAGCACGGGGATTCGGCTAAAAATGAATTTGTATAACTAAAAATAGAGTTATATCTCTAAATTAGCAGAATCCTAGAATGAGTATAAGGAAAAGGACTGACATAGAAATTTCTAAAGACAAGGTATATTCCATCTTCAATTTCACCTTAGCTTTTGTTATAATTACAGAAATCAATATATCTGTCCTGAATTTCTCTGTCAATTTTGGTCAAAGTACCCAAAATCGATTGACCATATCCGGTACGGATCCCACACCCACGTCGTCTTGAAAATGGGTGCGTCCCCTAAAGTGAAGAGTCCAAGCAACTTAGGATGTGTCTGGCAATGCATGACGACAAATACGTTTTTAATGCTAAGACACGTTAGTAGTAACTAATTGACAAATTTTTAAAAAGAAGAGGTTTGATTGGGTTAAAATGTAAAGATACACGAATCTTTGTAGAAGTTGTATTCTTGTGTTAGCTAGAATAAGAAGTGCTTCAATCCTACCAATCAAGCAAGCGATCAATGATTACCATGAAAGCAAGCAGTATTGATTTTAGACTTGCAGGATCAAGTGGGAACTTGATAGGTCTTGCAGCTACTAAGATTTCAAAAGATCTTGCAGATCTGTATTTTCTATGTTCTGTAATGCAGTTCGCCGTCGTAGTTCTGATAACCTAAGAGGATTTTTCATGCTATAATCATGATCCAATCTAGTTTCCTAAACCCGAATTTCACCTTGCTACTATTCACTGCCATCTGTGGCCTGTGGGTAGTGAAGGTGATTGAGTAAGACTCTTTAACCGAGATGTGAGTTTCTGTAGGAGCATCTCTCATCACTGACCTATCCGTTTCCTGGTAAGGCAATGTGTCTGTTACAAGATTGCCAGAAGTGTTAGCATAGAGCACTTGTTCGGTGAATATGTCAAGAATTCTTTTCTTCCAGTGTAGACTCTAGAGTACCTTGGAAGATTTTTCTTTTCTTCTAGTCTAGACTCTAGAGTACCTTGGAAGAGTTTAAGTGTCTCCAAGAAAAACTACAAGTTTCAGAAAAAAAATTATACTCATTGATCAAGTGTTAAAGTTGCAAGCTAGCTAATTGAAAAGTAGTTTATAGAAATCAGTGCCATTAAACATCTTTGTAAATATATTTGTCCATGATCCATGACTAATTTTAGAAGTTGTCCCAGATTACGTATATTGTGACTGAATATATACTCCCGGAGAGTTCCAAATAAACCTTGTGCTAGACAAAAGGGACCAGTATTTGAGAATATCCTCCTTTTTTGGTTTATTTTGGTGCACCCCGAGTTCCTCATTTGTATAGATGATTGCATGTCTTTTCTATAGAACCATATTTTTGTGTAGGTTCTCTCCTTTCTCGTATATTGCTTGTATACAAGAGAGTTATCCCAAATCAATAGAATTATTACTTTACCAAAAAAAGAGAGGGTGTATTTGAGTTCTCTATCCCTTAAGATATCCTTGGCTGAGTCAGGCACGAGTCATGACCCATGTATGTATGAAAGAGAAAAAGGTGGCCGTGGTTGATCCTAGAACATCTGAAGTATAGGAATATATTTATTGATTAGAGCGAAAAACCAGATATAACCTCCCAAAGTAGAGAAACGACAAAAGTTTGCATAAGATTTTAATTTTTTTACAACTCTCCTCTCCTCGTTTTACCCAAGGGTGTAGCCTAGTGGTCAATGAAGTGGGAGAAGAACCATGAGATCTCAGGTTTAGATACCAGCGAAGGCAAAAAAATTAATTAGTTACCTGCCTGTATAAGCCAGCTTGGACAACACCATCATAAAAAAAACTTGTCCCTCTTGTTTTTTGTTACTTTCCCATTAACTGGATTTAAAAAATTCTGCTGATACTTGAGCTAATTACTCATTTGTTCCTACAAGGAGCTAATAAAACTTTTAATCCGATTTAATAAAATACCGATTAAGACTTTTTGGGCGGACTTAATAAATTCTTTGTCCAAGATAGCATGTTGTCAACCAAACAAAATCCACTTGGATCTTTGTAGAATATCCTAGATCAGTGGTACTGGCATCTCAAAAGATTGTAAGTGATGCATAAGTTTGAAGTTAAAATATTACTTAAATTTGTTAAACAAACCTTAGTGGGTCCATCCCAACTTACTATAGAGGACAGTTTATCAGTTTATTTTTGCTTTTTTTTTTTTGCCTTGTTATTTGTTATTATTATTTTCACTCTTTTTTTGGGAGATATGTATAAGCACATCCCCTTGTCTTATGATCTGAGTTTCTTTGGTGCTATGACTTTAGCTGAATTCACAGACTACTTACACCTTCATCTCATTCAATGTAACACATCTTGTATGCTTTTATGTCATGTGTTGTGTTGCCACTATTTGAGTATTCCAGCATGGATCATTTCCATAGTTGACTTCAATTGTCTTTTGTTTCCTCCACTCTTCTGTTTAGGATCTAGAATAGATGAACTTATGTTTCATTTATAAATGTCAGGGAAGGTGTACCGTGATATAGTTGGTAGTGCATATTATGTTGCCCCTGAAGTATTGCGGCGTAGTTATGGGAAGGAAGCAGATGTATGGAGTGCAGGTGTTATTTTGTATATTCTGCTCAGTGGTGTACCTCCATTTTGGGCTGGTAAGGATGGCGATAAAAGTTTATAAGATGGTTTACTTCGTGTTACTCGTTGTATTCTATTAACATGTCTTCCCGAATCCTTTGCAGAAACTGAAAAGGGAATATTTAATACCATACTAAAAGGAGAAATTGACTTCCAAAGTGATCCATGGCCATCCATATCAAATAGTGCCAAGGACCTTATTCGGAAAATGCTAACGCAGGAGCCAAAGAAGAGAATTACTTCAGCGCAAGTTCTTGGTATTCTCTCTTTCCCTTTGTGTAATCAAAAGTTACAGCAGCGTGTCATGTCTTTATTTGGTTCTACATATACTTATTTGGTTCTATGTAATAGGGTGTGTAGACATGTTTAGGTTTTGTATGCATTTAGTATATCTTCCAAGTATAAGCTGCATTGCTCTTCCACGGCTTTTTCTAAAACAGACCTTAATGAAATCATTGGCTTGATTACAGCATAGACAAATACGTTATCATTTTCCCATAGTGTATAGCTTGTGTCTTGGTGTTGCTTTGGATAGATTGTGGATCTTTACTTCACTAACACTGTGTTTTAGTGATGGTAATTGTCCATGCAAATGATCTGATTAATGAATATCTCACACATTGAATTGATAAGATGACTGAATATCTGGTTAATGAGTATCTTGATTCTATGTTTTTGGTGTAATTAGATTTGGTCTAATGATCCTGTATCTATTATTGATGTGTTAGATTCATTATAGACATGGGATCATAGGATCTGGATTTACTTGTAAATATGGCCCTAGTATAACCCATGTACTGATCTTTTTCTATCAATAGACACAAAGTTACCAGTTTCAAAAAAAAAAATGATGCCTGAAATGGATGAGAGTTATGGGCTTGAAGATTCTTACCAAAGTGATAGACAAGTTTTATACAACAGTGGTGTAACTTGTAATTTTATGTGGGAGTGAGCGTTAGGCCTCTAAGACGTATTATGTTCACAACATGAATGGTAAGATAAATGTGCGGTCATACGATTTTATACAAAATCAGAAACGATCATATTCTATTTAAGGGTGCAAGTAAGCATACAGAGGGTAAAATGAGTGAAGGTCGTGTGAAATGATCTGGCCATATCATTGATAGATCTCCACATGCATTGTTCTATAGATTGATAGTATAATGCTTAAAACACTAGAGAGGATGAGGTAAGGCTAAAATCAAATGAAGGAAAGTTATCTAAAAAATCTACAATATTTCGGAGTCTATTCAGATTTAGTTATCTAAAAAATCTACAATAGAAGTGAAGATCCATATTGGCGACTAGGCTTATCTATTTGTTGCATCGTGTGGCGAATCCAGGATTTCACTAAGTGGTTCGAAAAATAAATATGTAGTGCTTGGGATTTGAACTTGGAACCTGAAGATGAATTTTGAACCCCCTAAACAATTGAGCCAACCTCTGCTCTTGCGTTCAGGGGACTCAAAATATATATAGATTCATAAAAAAATAATAAATTACCTTATTATATATACATTGTAATTTTTGCCTAGGGGGCTCAGGTAAATATTCTCGTGCCCCTATCCGCCCCTGGTTGCATCTTAAGATTTATTAGTTGTTACACTTACATTAGGTATGGTGTTTTATAGGTGCTTTTCTAGTCTAGTTAGAGATTTGTATGCCAATGTAGAGATCAATTGTGACTTGGAGAACCTCTAGTTTTAGAGAGTTCCTAATTTGCCTTAAAAAAACAAATTATTTACTAAGAAAAGTAGAAATGGGATGGACTGAGATCAAACATAGTGGAATAGTCATAGATGATTCATATAGCCAATCCCAACTTTGGTTTGATAGAGACTTTTGAGTTGAAACAGTCTCCAGGTTGAAAGTAAATCTGGGAAAGAGCAGTATCTGGAGTGGCTAGGGTTCTGGATTTAGTGCGGAACCCCCCCTCTCTCTTTTCAATTTACTTCCTAGATTTCTTAGGTCTTTGACTGCGAGCAAGAGGCGGCTTGTGTTTAAATACTCTATATGCTGGGTTTAAGTTCTGCTTGCTCGTTTGATATTTAGCATTCATCGTGCTTGTTTCTACAGAACATCCATGGCTTCGACTTGGAGAAGCATCAGACAAGCCAATAGACAGCGCAGTTCTGTCCAGAATGAAGCAGTTCAGAGCAATGAACAAGCTCAAAAAACTTGCATTGAAGGTAGAATCTACTATTGCATTCTTATTTTGGCACTGGCACTGCAGGTGGTTAAGTATTTTCTCGAGACTGCTATTACTCAGAATCTGTGACTATCATTACTGGTTCTTCAGTAGCAAAAATGATGTGGGATGCCGCCCATACTGAATTATCTAGAAGATGTAGCATTTATTAGGCACTTGATGTTGGAAGTAAGCTCTTGATATTCTATTACATTTGTAATTTCCCTAGGTCATTGCGGAGAATTTATCTGAAGAAGAAATCAAGGGTCTGAAAGCTATGTTTGACAACATTGATACGGACAATAGTGGCACAATCACTTATGAAGAACTGAAGTCGGGATTGGCTCGGCTTGGATCAAAGCTAACGGAGACTGAAGTCAAGCAACTCATGGAAGCTGTAAGTATGATGCCTCTGACTAGATATGATTTTGCTTTATTTCTGTTTCTGACCTGTATATGGTTTGACATTTCAGGCCGATGTGGATGGAAATGGAACAATTGATTACATTGAGTTTATTACTGCAACAATGCATAGACATCGGCTTGAAAGGGATGAGCATCTCTTTAAAGCTTTTCAGCATTTTGACAAAGACCATAGTGGGTAAGTCCATAATTATGATCATGGCTTCCATTTTTCTGACCTTCTAAATGAAATTTTGACTACTGAATCTTGGTGAGTCCAGCAAATATTCCACATTCCATTGCGGATCAATAAAGATAATTCTTTCCAGAAGCAAAAAGAAAAACATAGTACTTTCCTTATTGCTGCTATTCGTATCTTATATTATGAGTGACATAGGTGACGTATCCTTACCACAAAGGTACATCCTACCCTGACCAGGACCGGCTCTATGCTTTGGAAAGTAAGGCCTTTGCCTTAGGCCCCCAAATTTTTGTGAAGAATAAATTATGTGTTAATATTTTTATAAAAAAAATTGATCATTTATGATAAAAAAAAGTATATTTTTTTAAAAATAAATTATTTTATCCACTTTAACATCTTTTGTACTTTGTTAAAAATAAGAATTAATAGTGAAAAGTGTTGAACAAAGTGAATTATAAATTCTTTTTAATTTCTTTTTAAATTTTAGTTTCAAGCATTACTACAAACATATTAATACGAGGTATACCAAGTCATCAACTTCTTGAGTCAAATTCTATGGTTCTGACTCTTATCTTTATTTAATATTTATCAACTTATCACTTATAGCATTATTTTAACAATACATATAATAATTGTCTCACTTAAATGATGTTTTTCAATGTTGAGTTGATAAAATCTTACTTAAAACTAGTAACTGAAAAAACAATATTAAATACTAATAATTTTCATCTAAATAGTGCAGGAAAAATAAATTTTGAATTAATACGTATATGAAGTTTATTTATATTTTAGGCCACGAATTGAAATTTCGCTTTAGGCCCCCAATTACGTTGAGCCGCCCCTGACTCTGACCAAACCCCACTTTTGGGATTACATTGGATATGTTGTTGTTTTTTTGTTGCTGTATGGATTCATGGCATCAATAGGGTAATCAATTACTTGATAGGGGGCATGATGCTTTGCAAATGATAACTTTTGATGCTAGACCATTGTGATATTGTGTGGAAAACCTCCTAAGCCATCTAATTGCTTAATTTACGCTAAGTTATACGTGGTAATGGCCATAAGTGGTTGGGTATATTTCATTTATTTAAATGCTGTAGAGGGTTCGTGCCAGATTCTCCAAAGTAGTGCATTTTTGTTGGATCCCATACGGGTGTGGCAGCATTTAGAAGAGTCCAAAAAACATAAGCTTAAACCTTGAAGGGCAGTAGCTTCCTATTTCTTTAATTTGGGAGTTAATACAGCAATACTTAACGCTTACCCCAATATCAGATAGACCCTCAATAGTTTTTTAGCATAGGTAGTTCCATCATGAAACCTTCCCGAGTATAAAGAACTAAAGAGGATCATTTTAAATCAACATTATGGCCTATAAAATCAAGAACTGAAGGTGATTTTGAGACATCCTCCTGATTTAAAATTAAACCTTTGTAACGGTATGTGTAACATATTGATCTCTGTATGGTTTGTTTCTATGCTCGGCTATTTTAGAATCTTTTTATGGTTTTTGAACCTTTTAGAAGCATTGTACTTTTAAGGCTCTATCCGTCCATACTAGTAGTTGTGGTATTGTCCCTGTAGTTTCTTGTCCTTCGATTTTTGTTACTATCTGTTGTTTCTTATACTTCGATTATCATATTATTTCGTTGTAGTTACTGTTCTGTTACTATCTGTTTTTGTTACGATCTGCTATTTCTTGTACTTCAGTTACTTTTTTTTGGACTGCTTTGGACTATTTTTCCCTTGTGCCCAGGGGCTATCGGAAACAACCTCTCTACCTCTGAGGTAGGGGTAAGGTCTACCCCGGACCCACTTTGTGGAACTACATTGGCTATGTTGTTGTTGTTGTACTTTGATGGCTGTAGTATATGAGTTGGGTGTGGCCTGTATCAAATCTTAACATTTCACACATATTCTTACATAGTCAACTCTTTTTTCTTTTCCTTTTTCCGAGTAAGTAACGCGTCCACTTTTAATTGTTGTTGATGTTATTCAGATTCATCACGAGAGATGAATTGGAAAACGCTATGAAGGAATATGGTATGGGTGATGAGGCCACCATCAAGGAGATAATCACAGAGGTGGACACTGACAATGTAAGTAATGTTATATGAAACGCTCGACGTTGAAACTCATAAGTGTGGATAATTTCATACCAACTCTTCCATTTGAACAGGACGGTAGGATCAATTACGAGGAGTTCTGTGCTATGATGAGAAGTGGAACAACACAACCACAACAAAAGCTTTTCTAGTGCATCGAGAGAAAATTACCCTTGCAACGAGCATAGAACGTTCACCAGCCAGCACGATGGAGAGACATCTATCACGAGAGGATCAGTGAAATGAACATACTTTCATGTTTCTTCAATCCTTCAGCTATCTTCAAAAAGCACTGGAGTACATGAGACATTTTTAGTGTAGGTTGAATTTGCGCGGAAAATGTGTGTATAGCTAGTTAATGGTATATTTCGAGTTTCTTGTAATGTATCTGATCCCCCTTCGTAATTTTGTGTGGATCGCGTTGTGATGTTGACCCGTCCGTAGAGATTATAACAAGACAATCTGAATATAGCTTTATGCTTGGAAAAAAGAGAGGGGATTTTTGTTGACCTTAATGCTGTTGAATTCCTTAAGATGTTAAAAGACTGATGTCTATGTGAGGCATTTGGAAGTTTTTCATGTTTAATAATTGTCATAATACATAAATGTTCCCTTTAACTTGTTTCCATTACACATTTATGCCCTCTAACTTTGGGTGTGCACAAGTAAGCACTTAAACTTGTATAAAGTTAAATAAATAGACACACGAGTCCAACGTACGTGGCATAATACATGTAGGATATCATGTAGGACACAAATTGCTATGTAGAACATAAATTGTCATGTAGGATGCCACGTAGGACATCTGTGTCTATTTGTTCAATTTTATACAAGTTGAAGTGTCTACTTGTACACATCCAAAGTTGGAGGGCATACGTGTGATATGAGGTTAAGTTAAATGGTATATCTATATATTTAAATTAACAATTTCATCTTGTATCCAATTATTTCGTATACTAATTTACTTCCCCTATTTCATTTTAAACTATTGCATCAAGTATTTTCGTGCTCATTAAAAAGAGTAGTTTAATAATTTATCACTATAACATAAAAGTGGATTGCTTGAATTATCATGTAATTTTTGTGCATTTTTCATAGTGAAAAATAATTATAATTATAATTTTAAATTACATATTCAAAGTAATAAAATGTTTTAAAAATCAAATTAGAAAATTTGTTAATTCGGGATGGAAGTAGTATACTTATCAATAATATGTTTTTGGATGTTATATTATTTAGAAAATAATTACAAATATTAGAGACTTAGTTAATAGCCTTATATAATATAAATAATATTAGAATAACTTTAAATTACATATTTAAAGTGCTTAAAAAAATAGAAAAAATAATTAATTCGGGTGAAGGTATTAACTTGTCAATAATATATTTTAAAATGTTATATTACATTAGAAAATAATCACAAATCATAAAGATAATATTAAAATAATCAAAAAGTTAGACCATCTCTAGCCCCTCACTATTTTCCTCTCCATTCTTTATATTTGGAGAGTAAAATTACTCTCTAATTCACCCTCTACTCTCCAATTATAGAGAGTTGAATTATAGTTCTCCAAATTTAGAGAACTGCTATTCATACTCTCTGTATCTCGAATTTTTAAGATCAAACATATTTTTTTGAAGTTGAACTAGGGAAAAAAAATAGAAGTTAAAAAATACCATTTTTCTCAAAATAAATAGAAGCGCTTCAAAATTGATTTTATCAACTTTGTCTTATAGTTTGTTTTATCAACTTTTAAAAAATACTTCAAAATATATATTTTTAAAGTATTTAACTTTCAGTAACCCAGTTGGCTGGTGAGAAGCATGACCTTATTGCCCATCAGATATCTCAAAGGTGTGACTTACCTAGAGCAAATTTTAGTGGTGGTCATTCAACTTTCATGTGTTTATCATGTAAAAGTTATTTGAATTGTTCGTTAATAGTTATATTATATAATATTTACTTGTAATTTATGTTATTTAGAATAAAATATTAAATATAGAATTTCAAAAAAATAATTTTTTATATAAAATTGGAGAGGGTCAGATTGCCATATATAATAAAAAAAGTATAACTTACATAAATCACATAGTATAAGGAGTAAATTACATTATATCCTTACTTATTTTTTTTCTAATTACAATAATCCTTTATTTTTTACACAATCTGGATACATAACTCACAATCCGGATACATTAATGCTGATACATTATGCATCAAGCTGTTACGCTGAAAAAGGAAAAAAATCAGAAAATTTAATTAAAATCCCATAAATTACGCTTACATGTTTCTTCTTATTGTCAATCAGTCATACACAAATCTTAACAAAACCAACAATTAAAAAAAAATCAAATTTCTTTCCCTAATCATCTTTCTCCTTGTTCATCGAAGAACCATTCAAATTAGATTCAAATTTGTCGGAAATTTGATAAGATACATAATGAATAGTTGTTGGACAAACAATTTCTTTTGTGAATCTCAAATCAAGTATTGCAGGAGATCATGAGATGAGAAAAACTTGGAAATTCGATATATAGTAGAAGAAAATCACGGGGAGGTGTTATTGATAGTGGGATTCAATCCCTGGCAAATTGTAACAGGATAGCACAATTCAACATTCAAAAATTTTCTTCCCATTCTTCTAAAAACTCTCAATTTTTGAATCAAAATTGTCGATAAAAATTTGAGATACATTACAGATTAATACAACATTCTTCTTCCTATTCTTCCACAAAAAAAACTCTCAATTATCGACAACATTCTTCTTCTCATTCTTCCAAAAAACTCTCAATTTTTGAATCAAAATTGTTGACAAAATTTCGATATACATTGGAGGTTTGATACATTGTTGAGGTGAAGAAACAAGATCCTGGATTTTCAATGTATCCGCTATGCATTAATACAACAGACAAAAAGGCTGAAGAGATACATAGCTTTGATGGATCATCTATCCCTTTTATAATGTTGTGTGATTGTTTATTGAATTGTGTTTTCGAGATTGATAGATTTATCAATACATTACTATTTATGTATCTTGTTTAAAGATAAGTGTTGTATTTCTATTAGATGCATTAAATAAGTAATTGTTGGCCATAACATGTTACATTTGAGATCGATATATTGTTGTTTGGTAATTGTTATGTATCAGATACATTTAGTATAAGTTTGAATTTACGTATCATACTCAAAAAATTAGTGCATGATACATTATTATTTATGTATCTTATTTTGTTTGAGGAATACTATATTTTAAAATTTTAAAAAATACATTATACATGTAATTGTTCCAAAATAGCTTCTTTTTGCGTGTGTGTGATACATAACACAAAGTTTATGTATCAAGTACACTTATTGAAATGATAAACACTAATTGAAGATTCAACAACATTAGAGTTATGTTTAAATACCTTAAATATGAACATGATACATTGCATAAAACAAAGGCTATTGTAGCAGTGATATATCATATCAATGATAACACTAACAAAACCTAATTTAAGAATCAAAATATACGAGATATATTAAAAATATGTATCTTTGATAATGATGGTCGTGCAATGGTAGATCCAATTTTTTTCTTCTTTTTGGGGCGTTTTTCAACAATAGATACATTAAAAGAAAATAAATATTTTTCAAGAAATTATTTTAACGACGATATGATTAACTAAAATTGCAAAGGTTCAATAAGATTTGAATAGGGGTAGGGGGCGGAGGTAATTTTTTTTTTAAGATGAAAAACTAAAAAAAATAATAAAAAAAAGAAATTGAAAACTGAAGTGATGAAAAGAAATCTACCTCTTGAATAACTTGAAATTACTAATTGGAAAGAGAAAAAATTTGAAATTCAAAAATAGATTAATGATGTAATTATAGAGAGATTTGTGGTATGAGATATCAAATTAATGTATCTAGAAAAGGAGATGATGGGAGCAAAAGAAGAGATTTTTGATATTTTTTGAAATAGTAGGGAAAATAAGAAAATATGATAATAAAGGGTGTGTAGTTAAGTAATTTTTTCATAAAACAAAGTAACTTGACCCGCCCAAATGGGCTTAAAAACGGGTTGGGTCTTTACTCGCCTAATTTACCCGCTTAATCTCAATAATTTTAATATTTTTATTTAAGTTTTATAACTACAATTTGAATTTCAATTCAAGTAATTTTTTTTAAAAAAGTTACAAATGAATAGATATATAAATCCTAAAATATATAAAATAGATAGTAACATACTTTCATTATAGGAACATACATTGCATCAATGCAAATAAAAAGTCTTAAAATGGGTTAAGACTTGAATGAGTCGGACAATGAATTAAGGAACTTTTTTACTCACTGCTTTCTCAAGTTAGATTACATTCTCTTATATCAAATCAAAGACATAAAAATGAAAACCCACTATTTGATATTTTTACTAGTTATAATTAGTATAGTTTATGTGGAGAGTCAATATGATCACATGCAGTAGGAAGTACATCGGCCGACTATATTTTGTAGAATTGAAACTTGCATAAGTCTTGTTCCACAACACGCATTTACTATACATGGCCTCTGGCCATGGGAGGAGCTACTGTAGCGGATGGGGATTCGGCCGAACCCTCTGGCTTTTCCGTAAATTCTATATTTGTATTAAAATATGAAGTACAATGTATATGTATATATTTTCTGCAAACCCATAAACACATTGAAGCGTTTGGCTCAGTGGTTGTTGTGCACCCAGCAAGACCGTTCACCTCCTATGGAATGTGGGTTTGAATCTCGGTGGGCACATAATTTTTTTGGATTAATTTCTATAGGCATGTTTATATAATATATGTACCAGCTATGAGTAGTAATTTTTTTTTATCTCTTTATAATAATAAAATGGTTAGACTTTTAAATAGTGAAAAATTGATATTTGTGTCTAGGGAATTTTTAAGTCGTAAACAATAAAAAATCATTTAATTCGTGAGAATTTCTGACAATTGATACCTCAACTATGTGATTGCTTTGAAATATTAAAGAAAGAATTCAACCTAAATTTGAGACATTAAAATATAAATAAAATATAATTCTCGTCTCACAAATTTTAGAAGCATGTATTTGTAATTTTGAATATATCATGTTCACTCTCATGAGGGAGTAAATGCTCAGATTCATTTATGTTGCGCGTTTCAATTGGATTGGAGTTTGATGCCAATATATCTCCTTCACATACTATCAGAGATTGATAGGAAGACTACTTTTATACCTTACTACCACTAGACCAGATATATCATTTGCAGTGCAATGCTTGAGTCAATTTATGCACTAGATCTCCTAAAGCATCACACATGGATGCTGCACTTAGGTTGGTCAGATACCTAAAATCAGTACCTGGCTTGGGAATTTTGATGTCATCAAAATTCCCAAAAATGAACTAAAAGTATTCTGTGATGCAGACTGGGGTTCATGTATAAATAGTAGAAGGTCAATCACTGAATATTTGGTTCAATATGGAGGGTCTCCCATTTCTTGAAAGTTTAAGAAGCAATTAACAGTATCTAGGAGCTCAGCAGAGGCTAACCCAGTTTTTCATGAAAGGACAAAGCATATTGACATTGATTTTGACATTTTATAAGGGAGAAGATTCAAAGTGGATTGATTTCTACAGCACATTTGTCCTCATCAAACCAGCCTGCGCACTTGGAAAGGGTCCTCATGCTCATCTAATGTCCAAGCTAGGAATGAAAAAATGTTTTCATACCTTCTAGCTTGAAGGAGGGTGTAAAAGAGTTCAATAAGTGTGTAGATGTAACTTGACATTGATTGGTTGTTATGCATCACACTGATTTGTTAGTTACATACTTTGTTACAACTCCTACTTTGTTACAACTCCTCGCTTTATATTAGAGGACCTATAAATTGAACGAAGCTCTACGCTCTCAAACCTAGTGGGTTGGATGATTGACACTCCTATAAGCTCATTTTACACACAACTTATGAGGATCCCAAATTCTGCATCCATCAAGAACATTTAAGAATTAATAGATTAAATATTAACAAAAAAACTCTTGGCGAAAAGTCAAGAAATTCACAAAGAAAAAAATAGAATCTAGCTACTGAGGGGCCTACTGTGAGTCCCTTCACTCGAAAAAGAACAAAGAAAAAGACAATCAATTGAGGTATATTATCAAAAATAGTTAGCCCCATTTATGAAATCTTTTACAGAAAAAATCGAATAATTCAATTCTTTCAATCAATATAGTTAAAATTAATAATATCATATAAATTAAAAAAGATTAAGTAGTTGAATTGTGAACTATTATCTACTAAATCAATGACACTAATTGAAAAAAATCATTGAGAATCATACAATTACTCAGCTGATAAACCAGACAAAATCAAGTAAATTAAGACTGTTAATTTTTTGGATGTTCTTCCAAAGAGTTTGGTAGCAGACTTGATTTGACTAGTGCTAGAAATTTCAATTTTTTTGCAAAAATGAATAATTTTCATAGTCCAATTGATTAAATACATCGAAAACAACTTTTATGTCTTCACAATATAAAGTTAAAATTGCGTACATATCATTTATTTCAGACCTTGCTTATGAATTTTACATTGAATATGTTGTTTAAAATACTTGCATTAAGAAATGAAGGGCTTTCATTTCAGCAAGACATGTGATAATGAATGGATAAAGAAAAACATAATTCAAACAAAGAGAAGATGCTACCTGCTACATCCTTATGTAAGCCTATATAAGATTACATTCTTTTATATCAAATCAAAGACATAAAAATGAAAACCCACTCTTTGATATTATTACCAGTTATTAGTACAGTTTATGTGGATAGCCAATATGATCACATGCAATATGTATTGCAATGGAAGACTACTTTTTGCAGAATTGAAATTTGAATAAGTGTTCCACAACATGAATTTACAATACATGGCCTCTGGCACGCGAAAGTTATACAGGCTTAGAGGGCATGTATAGTAAATGCATGTCGTGGAACATGACTTATACAATTTCAATTCTATAAAATGTAGTCGGCCACTGCACTACATATTACATGTGATCACATTGACTCTCCACATAAACTATACTAATACCTAGGTAAAAATATCAAATAGCGAGTTCTCATTTTTATGTCTTTGATTTGACACTCATGTAATCTAACTTTGAGAAAGCTGGTGGGTATAAAACTTGTTGAACTCATAGTCTTATATAGGCTTATATATTGATTTCATGCCAAACTTATGAATGGAGTAGGCATACCAATATAGGTTTCATGCCAAACTTATGGGTGGAATAGGTAAGTCATGGCATACAAAGCAATTTCACTTTTTGATCTGGGAAAAAAATATTAAAAAAACACCAACTTATAAAGTTTCCCTTTGGTATTTAACATGCAATTATTGCGATTTATAATATATTTTATGTATTATACATAATATATATTTCTTCCTTTACCACAGTTTATGTTGTATAAATGAAATTTTGAAAGTTAACGAAATATTTTTATATGTTTTCAAATATTTTAAGCTATTAATTATTATGATTTATAATCACATTCCACTCTTCTACACCGTTCGGAGCGTGTTTGACATGGCTGTTAGGAGGCCATAAATATTTATTTTGAGAAAAGAATATTTTTATTGAAAAATTGTGTGTTTGACAAATCAGTAAAAATGCTTCTAAATAAAAGCAGGAGATGCAGAAACACAAAATTATTTTTCTCAAGACCAAGATATGCCTTTCATATATACATATTTACCAATATATCTCTTATTAATTAATTAACATATCTCATAAGTTTGGTTAAATTTCAAGAATTTTATTTTTTTATTTTTATATAACAAATTTTATATTTTATTTTAACTTTTATATATAATTATTCTATATTTTACATATTATTTTATGTATAATTTTACAGAATTAGAAAAAAGATAATAATGATATTTTTGTAAGGTTAGAAAAAAGAGAAAAAAATAACAATTAAAGATCTCTAACCCTTAAAAAAAAAGTATACAATATTTATTGAAAATTTAAATATGTATATTTTAATTTAATAAAAATAAAATTTTAATTAACTTTTTTATAATAGATATTTAAAATAGTTTCTCTCTATAAAATAATCTTAATATTAAAGTACATTAATAGTTGCCCTTTTTCGTAATTTGACTCTCAAAAACACTTTTTAAAAAGATCAGTTAAACACAATTTGCTTATGAAAAAACATTTTTCAAAGATATTATAAGGAATATTGTTTCGTATTTTTTGATTGTGTATTACTATTTATTGGTTCATTTGTTTGTATATATCTTGCTATTTTATTGTCTTTTTTCTTTTATAATCTTCTTCTTCATCGGTATTGAAGCATGACATCTCCATATTATCTCGAGCAATTTTCACACAGAATCAACTTGATAAAAATTATACTCCTTCAGAGTCACAAAACGTCGTGGTTTCTGACGGTGGTGCACCACCACTTTTGCCTCAATTAATTTTTGAAGTTATTGTTGGGCTTTTAACATAGTCGAGTCCAGAATATTTTGTATATGTATAATCCATCTATAGTATATATATAATCCATCTATAGTATATGCATAAGTATGTATAATCAATGTTATTTTAGTAAATATCCTTTTTTGATAAAAAAAAATAAAAAAAAATTATACTTATATTAGAGAGTGGGGACTACATACTTTTGAGTAGTGACACAAATTTGACAACATATACTAGTATAGTAATATAAATTGGGTCTGAAAATGGCAAAGTATACGCAGTCCTTATCTCTACCTAGACAAATAGAAAGGTCGTTTCCAGTAGACCCTCAGTAGCATAAATGGCATAAGCATAAAAAATAACATTTTCTCATAAACACTTTTGAAACTTGGACGACCAAGCACAAACTGCTATTCTACTATTAGCAAAAGTGTTGTTCAAATTGATTTGTCAAACATTCACAAGACTTGAAAAAACAAATTTTCAACAACACAACAGATATCAGTATAAAAGAAATTGAATTTCATGTTTGCTTCAGAATCAACATTTCTATGAGAAGAAATAGTACATAAGTGTAAAATTGCTATGACAATACAATATATACATAAAAAAATTAGACAAAAGTGACACCTTGTAAAAAATCTTATGAAGAACTTGAATACTGACCTTTTCTTTATTGGAAACAACATCTATAACATTCATCTTTCTAAGTTGCATGTAAAGACATACTAAAAGATGAAAGATTAAAATAACATAAACACATATTTAATTCAAAAAGTTTTTTTCTTGTATAGGGAAGGCGTAAACTTCGAGACGCAGCCGCCGTGCGTTTTACAAGACGTTGACAGTCGTGCGTCTTGTAAGGCACGTAGAAGTTTGCGCCTTGCTCTTTTCCCCTAATTTACAGTTTGTTAGACCGTCTAAATATTGCCCTTTTGATTCTCAACTCAATTTTCTTGCCCTTTTGGAATTTTTGGCCAATCTTCTTGCCCTTTTGACTCCGGACTCTGAAAATATTAATGGATACGTGTCGGACTATTCAAAAATAATGTATTTTCAGAGAATTCAATATAAATGTGGCAACATTTTTAAATAGTGCATTTTCAAAGAATTCAATATAAATATTGCAACATTTTCTAGAGTCCGAGCAACATAAAATACGACAAAGATTTATGGAAGGGTACTGTCTATCTTCTGTTTTCTTTGGTGATTTTATTTTTTTGATCTTAACACTTTTTTCTAATAATTTTTACTTGTAGGCATTTTGACAGCTTTCAAATTTGCGCTTCGCAGGAAAATATTTTATTTATAAACTTAAAGGTTCTTGAATCTTGCTTCAAGTTCTATCTATTATGTACATTTTTGTATGTTTATGTATTTTCTGTATATTGAAAATAGCTAACAACATCCTATTTATAATAGTAAGCATCCAAATTAAATTAAGACTAGAAAATATATATCCTATATGAATTAGGACAAATAAATTCTAATTAGACATTAATTAAATAAATATCAAAATAACAAATTCTAAACAACTTAGGATTCCTACTTCAACTTTGAATTAATATTCCAACAAAGTATTTTTTTTCCTTTTATCATACCTATTTTTTTTCAAAAATAAAGTAAAAATCAAGAGTAACAATTTATGTTTGACTACTTAATTTAAAATATTTTGTCAATATTAGAATATTGATTTGTATCATGTAACAAACACAATAAGCTAAACCTCATGCCATCACTTTATCATAATCATTAACTCTGATATCAATTACTAAGATAATACAATTCAAAGATACGCTTAATCACTTGATGTGATATTATTCGTTTTAAGCCTATGCTGACATAAATTGCAATGGAGACAAATCCTTTGGAGTTGTCAGTTGCACGTGAGGTTAATATAAATATTCTATGTTGTACCTCCATATTCATATTATTTTCATGTGCACGTGTGCACTTTCTCCCTTTTTTTTTGTCTTGGAAAAAACAGACTGTCATTGCTACATTGGGCTCATATGCCAAGATAAAAAAAATAATTGATCTTTAATAAATGTTGATTCTTGGAGTTTACTTTGTGGAGTGGAGGGATGAATTAGTGACTACATAAAATGATCATCATCAAAGGATATTAGGACTTTTTTTTTCTTAATTAGAGATCTCGAGTTCGAGTTTTGAGTATGAAAAAATCTTTAGTAAGAAGCTTCAGTACAAATTTGAATTAGTCAGACTTCAATACGAATACTGGACAAGAAAAGTAAGTGCAGGCGGAGTGAAGATTTGAACTTTATAGGTTACAAATTCTGGACAATGATATCATCTCACATGTTTAGTAACTATATCCTAAGATTTGAATTAAAACTACGAATTTGACCGAACTCGTACATTGATTTCTAGCACCATTCCTGATCCAGTTCAGTGGTAGAGTCAGAATTTTAGAGAGAATTGAAAATAGAAAAAAAACATGGAACATAAAACTAGAGCCTAGGATGCTCCTAATGTTTTCTATTATTGGGAAACTAACCTCACTTAACAGCAAAGCTTTCCTTTTTAAAAAATTGTTATCTTAAGTATTATTTTAATTTATGTGCCATAAAAAGAAAAAGAAAAACCAACCAAAGAATTGAATGACAGAAGTAAACAGATTCCTTAACCTATGCAGCAATCTTGAAGACATATAGTTCTTAATTTTGTTTTAGTAAAAGTATTGAGTGTTTGTTGTACACAAGTTATTTTTATTACACCTTCCGTCTCAATTTGTTTGTTTGATTTTGACAATACGAGATTTTTTTTTAAAAAAGAACTTTTAAATTTTGTGGTCTTAAACTAAAGATGTGTAGAATGTACCAAATGCACTTTAATTTTGAGGTTGAAAAAACCCTGCAAAAAATGCAGAGAGAATACCTACAATAGAGTCGATGTGGTTCGATCCGTCTCCAGACTCCACTTATATAGGGAGAGCTTAGTGCTTCCCTTCAAAACATAAAGAAGTAAACACACGAAAAAGTCAAGAGAGATACAATATCTACTATATAAATATAGGGAGACTGTCTATAATAGATTCAATGTGCTTCGATCCTTCTCCAGACTCCACTTATAGGGAGAGACTAGTGTTGCCCTTCAAAATATAAAGAAGTAAATACACGAAGAAGTCAACAAAGGGATTCAACATGTGCTGTATATATACAAACACAAAAGGTAATTTTGATCTTGAATATACATTATAAATTTTCGACGACGCCCTGGCCCTTAGCTCCGCCTCTGGCCAGAATAAAAACAATAAAACTAGTTTCTCTTGTGGATTTGTGGTGAAATATCGCAAACAGGAATGTTGAAAAACAGCATGGTGAATGCTTCTGCTACATGTTGCACTGTTGAGCAAGAACTGAAAGAAGAGAAAACTCTGAATGTCAATATTGCTGAGATTTCTGCAGAATTGCAAAGGGAGAAACAGAAAAACGCGAAGCTCATGGAGAGAATATCAGTTCTTGAATCTCACATACAAGAAAAACACAAACATTTCAACTTCTCGAATGGAAATGTATAATTTCTCAACTCAACTTTTTTATATACATGTAGGCATTTATGGTTCACTATTGGTAAGTGTGCACACACTGGTTGAGGGAATGAGTTGTTGTCTCCTTATAATATGGTCTTGGAGACAGTTCTCATCTCACGAGCTAAGCTTTAGAGATTGAGTTAGGCACCCGAGGACTATTTTCATCTGATTGAGCTAACTTGTGATTATCAAATATCTAGGAAGTTTCTTTTTTCGCGACGTCCTTTTGCTCTTCTTGAAGACTTAATGTTCAAACGGACAGTTACTTAAAAGATGCTATGAAATGATTGGTTGAACTTCAATAGCTAAGACCTCTGCAAGTTTCTCCTTAGGCAGTGAAGTAATGGCATCATATATTTTTTGGGGGGTGGGGGTGGAGCGAAAACTCTATCAACAACTGTAGAAAGGAATGTATCAAGTAGCTTGCTGGAAGTTATAAGCTATGTTACTCGAACTCTTCAAAAATGCCGTCTGGTATGTGTCTAGTCCTCCAAAAGTAGCGCATTTTGGAGGATCTAACACATAGGTGACAACATTTTTGAAGAGTCTGAGGAACATAGGTTACTATTGTAAATAGAAGTTCAACATATGAGTTTCCCTCGGAGCGTATGCAGCAACATGATTCACTGTCAAAGTCAAAGAAATTGAAGAAGCATTAGGCTGAGCATAGTAAAAAAAAACTGAAATTGAATAGAATCTGATAACATAACTAATCACTTGCTACTGTTTCAGAGTTTCAGCACTACTGCAATTATGTTATGTTGAGAAGTAAAAAATTTTCCTGTTATATTTATCTATGTATATATGCAACTTCAGAGATATTAAGCATATAATATAACAGTTCTATTAGTGAAAATCTTCTTGTAAATTTATGAACATTCATATGTACTTGCTTAATGCTGAGTACTAGCTGAATATGTCGTGTTTAATATATATCTTTATCACAGGCCAGTAGTCAAAGTATAGACGAAAGGCATTTCAGAAAGCTCAAGAGAGAAAGAGTAGCACAATGTATCGACACTAATGAGGACAGAACTCGAAAAATGGACTCAGGGGTGAAGGATCACACTGAAATCTTCCCGATGAAAGACGTTCATACAGAACATTGCCTAGTGAATTGGATGAGCATGGATGATACTCAGTTTCTGAATTTTGAAAGATCCAAAGACAGTAATTCAGCTGAAGAAAATGACCCTGATGATAGCAAAGATGAAGATGACCAAGAATCCGAGGACAGTGGCACTTATACTAACACTGTAGATACAGGAAATGTCAAGAGCTTGCAAATTGAGAAGGAGATCGCTGAACTGAAAGAAGATATCGGTGAAGCAAGTGATCCACCAGTCTTGGGAAGTTGTAATCATCATGCAGATCCAGCAGAAAAAAGTTCACCAACTGATATGGACGTTTGCAAGAACGCAAATAATGAAGAAACCTATATGCTCGAAGCCTACGACGAGATTTCAAAAGCCTGTCCTATTGATCATGGAATAAGAAGACCGGGAAGTGCATCGTCACATAAAAAGTCCCTAAAGATGGCATTCTGTCCCAAGGAAGTAAAGAAAATGCTAGGATCAAAAGAACTTTCACTGGAAAATGCTCAGTCTCATACTATGAGAAAAATTTTAGTTTTCGCACCTCTTGGTATGAGGCACCGGAGTGAAGACATGTATGAACTAGACTTCAATCATTTCAGCATTTTACACAAGGGAGAACCATATATAGATTCAAAAAATCCAGGTGTATGCTACTAAACTTCAATTATATGTCGCTTCACTGTTTACTAATTCTAGACCGTATACATAGATTATACACTGGATTATACATGGTTATACACATATTATACATGAATTATATATGTTAGTTTAATTCTTCATTCAATGAAGCAACTGTTTATTGTAAGAACAGAAATCTGCCCATTGTAAAACTATTCATTTAGCAGAAGAAAAGCTCTATTTTCTTGATGTCCATGCTCACTCATATAATAGACTGTTAGAAATCATTGAAAACTATTAATTAAGTTATTTTACTAAACATGAATGTCTAAACCTTTTGTTGTATCACTTTCTTATACCTACAAAGTGGTTCAAATTTCAATTGACTTGATATGTTCTGTACCAGGAGCATGTATTATACGATAACCCTGGATTTCGGAGGAAGATATTCTATCCCAACAGACACAACCCAACCTTGTGTCCTGTTAAAATACTTGAAGAGGAGAAGTTCATGCGTCCCTCGGATGCCACCTGCCCGTCATGCTTATTCCTATGCATCAAGTATGGAGGAAGGACAAGAAATCTTCCTCAAAATGAGTAAGACTGCATAAATATAGTATTTCCGTACATTTCGTTGCAATAATATTGACTTAATGTTTCATGTACTGACCATGTAAGGATTTTTTTTGTGTAATATGGGTTCAGTTGACTTATAGGTAACTCTCCATATCGAATCTGATATGACAAACTAAAAATTGCAGTGATAGTGTAAAAATCCTTAATATTGTAATGAATATAACTTGAACTGCTCTAGTTAACATTACACCAAAATTGAGTTTTTAGTTGTCTAAATATATATCAAAATCTCGACTGAAGGCACAAACATAAAATTAATTAGGCATTTTTTCTCATAGATGAGATTTCATTAGTCTGTAAATTGATGCATTGTCATACCAGATATGTACGGCAGCGAATGGGAAGAAACAAACTGAAATCTTTTGGTCCGGTGATATGTCGGATGGAAATGCTGATCCATATTCGCAGCGGAAGCTTCTTCTTTAAGGCCTTAGGAATTACACTTCTCTTCATGGCTGGCTTTCCTAATGACCTGGTTCAAAGAGAAACCAAATATAAGAACTTGGATCTCTTACAGAAGTATTACAGGTATTCTGCATAGCATGTCTGTCTTGTATAATTTCAAGTAGCCTATAGTGCATCGCGGAAAAAGAGTATATACTCACTCCGTTTCATTTCGTTATGTTAGTTTGACTTGATATGGCGTTTAAGAATGTAAAAAAGATTTTGAATATTGTGGTGTTAAGCTAAAGGTGTGTATAACATACCAAAAATACCCTTTGTATCTTGTAGTCTTGAACATGTCATGTACACTCCTCTAAGAGAGGGTTGTTATGGTAAAATGGGAATGTTGGAAATCAAAACATACAAAATAGATAAAAACAATCTTTTTGAAAGAAAGACACATAAATCGGGACGGAGGGAGTACATTTTTACAAGCTATCAGACGCCTATAAATGATTTGGTATCACAAAACAACTCCGAATTGATCAAAGGAAGCAAATGTAAAGAAAGAGAAAACCTTTTCGAGCCTTGGGGAAATGTAAAGTTTGTCTCCATGTGACATCTAGGTCACATGTTCATCTGTAGAATCAGCCACTGATGCTTGTTTCAATGAGATGCCACCATCACACCCCCTTGGGTACGGCCCTTCCTCGGACCCTTCATGAACGAGGGGTTCTTCGTGCAGCTGGCATCCCTTTTACCTTGTTTGCAGACATTCTGCTGGCAATTTTTTGATTTTGTTGGGCTCGAAAGATTCTTCTTATTGTCAAATCATCTCCATATTTGCAGGACAGATGAGGATGCAGAAAGGGAGGAGTTATTTCTATCACATTCTGAGACTGATGCTATTGTAAGATCTGCAGCTCATAGTCATTTTCTCCAAAATTTGTGGTAACTCAGCTGCAAAGTAAAACTCAGTTACATCAAGTTATGAATAATAATTCCTTCCTAAATGTTCTCAAGAATACTACTTCCGTTTCAATCTAAGTGTCTTACTTTCTGTTTTTGTCTGTTTAAAAAAGAACGCCTCTTTCTATATCCAGTAACTTTTTTATTCCAACATTCTAAATGACATGTTTAAGACCACAAGATTCAAAGAACGTTTTGGCACATTACATACATTTTTAGTTTAAGATCACAAGATTCAAAAGCCTGCTTTATTTTCTTAAACTCCGTGCCTAGTCAAACTAAAGACACATAAATTGAAACGGAGGGAGTATAAGTAATTACTAGGAAAGATAATCATTGTTTGTGACTGTAAAGTTAATCATCTTGCGAAAACATCCCTTTAGTTTTGAGTTTATCTTTCACATCTTAGACTAATTAACACCTTTTTATGTCTTTTCTGATGCAATTGTTCACATTGTTCCAGAATATTAGTCCCAATTCAGAGCAGGGGAAAAAAGCATTGACGAAATCAACGAAAAGCATGAGAGAAGTAATCTCTAAGAGCAAAACTTCAGAGAAAGCTACAACTATACATTCTGAACCTTCATGTTCTACCCCACCTCCTGCGCCATTTGGACTAATGGGCTACACCTCGTCTCCAAGTCAGATGACTATACCAATACCATCACCTCAAGCACCCGCAGATATGCGAAAACCTGTAATGGCTAATACCGCGCCCAATATTCACTACCATAACCAATGTGCATATCCTGTTTTCCCAATGTATCCACCAAATTCTGTCACGCCTTTTGTATATTGGCGTCAACCTAATGTGTTCGCTCCATTCCCTTACCCCTCTTCTTATAGATATATTGCACCTGGAAGCTGTATTACATTACATCCATATTCTTCTTACTATAATCCTTTGATCCCACAAACTTTAGGGACTGATGAGAAGCAAAATGGAGCATTAGATGAGGCTAAAAGGGAGTCAAACAGTAGCTCCAGCAGTACAGATTCAAGAGAAAAGTAAACAGGACTTCTAGTTTTCTACTTCTATTATGAGAAATAAGAATAGGCATGTTGTTACTTGCAAGAACAGTTTTGGTAGCCCTGATGTAAGTAAATAACATTGTTGGGGACATTAAAATTAGCTTACTGACTTGACTGACGACAATTATACGAATTCAGAAATTTTCTACTTGTTGGTACTTGCATAACAAAAGAAAATTAGTAACATAGTTTCAAACATAACAGCAACAGCAGATATCCAAGCAGATATGCTCAGTGTTATCAAAGGCGAAAAGCGCAAAAAGACTCTAACCATTGGGGCTTTAAGAGCAAAGCATAAAACAAGCGTGAGCTTTAATGAAAAAAAGGCATAAATGGAGAACATACAAATATTAATATATAGTCTAAGGCTAATAATTATAATTAAAAAATAGCTAGCATATAGACAGAGAAATTGGAAAAAAGATAGATAAAGTGAAATATCAATTGTTTAGTGTCACCTTTTCAATTGGTAAGGAAAAGTATGTCTTATAGCCTTGATGATGATACTGAAGTGCACGTGAAGAGAGGCGAAATGCTCAACATGTTTTGCGCCTCACTTTAGGGCTTTAGTGCGGCTTTCATAACACAGGATAGCTTGCCTTTTACCAAGGAGCAGACAGTCGTAAGTCATATGATATAGACTGGACATAAACACAGGTTTATGTGATTATAGTAGGAAGATGTAAAGCTACACATACCTGTAGTAATCATAACTATTATGCCATCACTTCACGAATAGTAGCATTTTCAACTTGAAAATATATTGTTATTATTTCAGTGGTGATGCCTTCTACAAGTGAAACCTCCTTAGACCACTGAACCTCTCTGATGACAAGTTGATACTAAGAAAATCACAATTTTGACTGATTTTCACTTTCGGAATGTGCTCAATTTTGTACCAGTCTTCTCCTTGTCCCGGCTTGCAACGCTTCTCCAATATTGCACAGTCCAAAATGTTCAAGGACTGGAGGTTCATTCTCTCCATACACTCTGGCAGTGAGGCAAGATTATCACACTGTACTACGTTCAGTTCCTTGAGAAACGTAAGTTCGCCTAACCACTCAGGCAATAAAGTCAAACTTGGGAATCTACATACAGAAAGAGATTGCAGATTGTGGACATGCCGTAAAGCCTCAGGCAGTTGCCAGAAAACAACTTCCTCAGGATGAATAACAGTATCTTCTCTAGAGTGGAACATTGACAGACCACCAAGATGAACGCGGTGAAGGGAATTCAGGTGTTTGATCTCTTGTGGAAAAGAAACCAACTCTGGACACCCAGAAATTTCAAGTTCCTCCAGGGAAGTTAGGTGCCGGAATCCTTTAGACAGATATTTGTATCTATCACAGGAGCCGATTGACAGTTTACGGACTGAGGTGAGGCCTTGCAATCCCTGCTCTGGTAGAGACTCTAGTTGGTGGCAGTAACCAATACGCAGGGACTTCAATGCAATGAGGCACGCGAGGCTGTTTGGTAGTACTTCCAGCTTTGAGAAATCCTCAATCGTCAATATTTCAAGATCGGTGAGGTTTGTTAGCACCTCTTCAGGGAAAGAAGTTACTTCCTTATTGTTACCAATTTCTAAGCAGGTGAGACTGCAAAGATTAGAGATAGAAGCTAGAGTCATGGTTGAGCATTTCATAATTCTCAAATTTCTGAGTGATAAAAGGCATGGAAATGTCAGCAAAGGGCAGTCTTCAATCCACATTTCCTGAAGACTTGGAAATTGTTCTTCTCCTTCTTTGATTGAAACTCCTTTTAAGTTTGGGAGCTTGCACATCTCAAGTGATTCCAAGGACGGGAACTTTCTTAATTGGGATACTCCGCTTTGAATGTCACTGTCAATGTATTCCACATGAATTCCCCTCAGCGAAAGATATTTCAAACAAGGAAGCTGAGCTATTTGAGAGAGATGCAAGCAGTATTTACAATCATGAAGATAAAGGGTAATGATAGTTCTCAAAACTGAAGCCCTCATCCAACTAGCGAAGCTTGTACTTCTGAAACCAGATACCTTCAAATGCTTAAGGTCGGAATGAGGTTCTAGTGCTTCGAGCACCAGCAGATCAACATCATTTGATGACTCACACCGAACGGAATGATTCCAGTACAAAGCTAAACTGTGGAGGTTTCGCTTTGAAATTAGAGCTTCTTTCGCCTCCATATGATTTTCAACCCTCTCAAGGTGCTCAATAACTAGTTCTCCCTGAAGATTCAAGTCTCGCAATTCACTAAGCTTGGAACATCTTTTTTTCCCTACAACAAACTTGTTTAACGTCTTGAGGTGTGTCAATTGTGCTATATTAGGAGGCATGTGACTCAATGGACAGCCTCTTAGCCAAAGATGTCGAAGATTTCTCAGATAATTCAGATGTTTCGGTAAAACACGAAGTAAGCAACAATCTTCTACACTTAGCATCTGCAGATTCTGAAGAGAACATATACTCTGAGGAAGACTCTCAACACATGTACTGAAAAGGTCCAAATACCTTAAATGTATTAGATTTCCAATTGCAGATGGTAATTCCTTTAACTGAACTGAGCAAAAAATCAACACCCTTAAAGAACCATACATTGCGATTGTCGAAGGGTTGTATGGCATAGTACTTTTAGGAAAAGCAAGAAATGACTTATCTTCGGCATGTATTGTTGCATGTCGAATTCTGCTTGTCGATATCTTTTCCCCTCCTTCAAGTTTTGTTGCATGAATTCCATCATCCATTATAGATTGGGCCAGGTCATGAACAAGATCATGTATCTTAAACAACATCTTCCCATCTGAAGTTTGTTGCACTTCTTGGAACAAAGATCTCCAGTATAATTCATTCCATACTTCATTACCTTTATCCTCAGGTTCCAAGTTTCCCTCCGATGAGATAAATCCGTTGGCCATCCAGAAATAAATTAGCTCTTCTTTGTCAATTTTGGAGCCCTTCTCAAATATCGCGCAATAAGCAAAACAGTGTCTCAAATCTTGAGGAAGGTGAAAATAGCTCAACCTTAGAGCAGGCAAGATTGAGCTTTCATCTTGTGGCAAATTCCAAAAATCACTATCTCTGACAAACAACCATTCTTTCTCATCGTTCTTAAAGCGCAAAAGACTTCCTAGAGCTTTAGCAGCCAGAGGAACCCCACAACATCTTCTTACAATCTCTTTTCCAATATCCACAAGTTTGGAGCTTTCTTTTCTGTCGAGACCAAATGCACGTTGCTTGAACAACAACCAACAGTCATACTCCGACAAGCAGGATAAACGATGTGGCTGTACCGTTCCCATAATTGAAGCAACCTTTTCTAGACGAGTAGTGGTAATAACTGAAGTACCTCTAGAACCAATTGTTAGTAAGGCTTTTAATTTATCCCATTTCTCCTGATCTTCATTCCAAACATCATCCAAAATGAGTAAATATCGTTTTCCTCTCAACAAGTTTATGAGCTGACTTTGTAACGAAGCTAACTCGGAAGCATTTATATCTTTCCCAACTATTGCTTCTAGGATTGCTCTTATCAACCTCTTCTCGTCAAAATTATGTGACACGCAAACCCAAATTTTCAAATCGAAATGTTCATGTACCAACACATCATTGTAAATTAATTGAGCAAGAGTAGTCTTTCCAAGACCTCCCATTCCAACTATAGGGAGAACCAAAAGCTCTTGAAAATCATCCACATGCTTCGTTAAGATTTCGACAATCTTCCTTTTGTCATCGTCCCTTCCATAGACTTCTGCCGGAGTTAAAACAAAGCCAGTTTCACGTACTTCGTCTGTCGTGGATAATCGTTTCTTTGAAGTCACTTCAGACAAATGAAATTTAAGACGTTCCTCAGCAATTCCATCTAGTTTCCTGATGGCATCTTTAACCTTTTTCCCTATCTGTCGACGAAACATAAGATTCTCCAAGGGAAAACCAGATGGCATTGAAATGCATCCAATTCTTCGGGATTTTTCCTGCAACCTGATCGCTTTCCCTGCACATTCATCCAAGACATCATCAACTTCATAAGTAGCACAATTTAGCTTCTGCAACCAATTTCTTATTGCCTTTTCATTCAGTTGTTCCTGGTCTGCATCCTGAAGGACAGCCTTGATTGTCGATAGCAAGCTTGAAAGCTTTCTTAATTCTTCATCAACGCCATAAAACAATCCAAGTTCCTTTTGAATAAAAGAGCTAAGGTTTTGTAACAAAACTTCAACGAAAGCTTCAGCCATTTTGCCTAGCAAATCAAACCAAGGAAAATGAGTAGTTCAAATATCAGTAGGAGAGCTTTCAGAATTGTTCAATTAAACGTACATTGCTCAAATTTTTCAAAAATACTTCCACATGCGTGTCGGATCCTCCAAAGTAGTGCATTTTAGGACGATCCGACACGAGTGCAACAACAGCTTTGAAGAGTCCAAGCAACATAGCATTAAACAGATAGTTTCACACTCTAGCTATCAGTTGTTCCCTTTCTTTTAACCAGAACTAACACCATCTACCCTTTTTTCCAACCAAAATTATCACCATCTACCCCTTTTCTTATCTGAACTATCACCGTCTATGTATTAAAACATAATTCGTTGAGTAGGTGCCGCTAGTTCATGAAGAAAAAGGGAACAATTGATAGTTGGCCAACTTTGAGTTGTGTTTTAATACATAGAACACATCGCAAGTATCATTTTTTTTCACGAGTTTCACAACTCAACTATTAGTTGTTTCCTTTCCATAACCATCTATCAGACAAGGAAAGAGAACAACTAATAGTTGAGGTGTGAAACTCGCAAAAAAAGGATACTTTCGATGTCTTTTTTATCATTAACTAAAATATATTCTGTAATTCAAATGATTTCTTAATGAAAAACATTTTTGTAGAGCAAACCCTAATTTTGGTCCTCTTCTCATTGATTCCCTAACAAAACAAGTTCAATTTTGATATTAACACAAGAAAATTTGACCGCAACTTGCACGTACCTCGATTAATCTACCACACAACCTACTATAACTCACAAGCACAGTACTTGATGAGCTCACAACAGAGTAGTTTAAGATATTAACACAATTTTTAATAAGAAATCAAAATTGGTAAAGGTAAAGAAAAGTATCTATTAGGCCATAAAAATTATTCACTATTGTTTTTATCACCTGACAAGACAAGAGGAGTTGCTGGTATGGTAAAAAAAAACATTTTTTCACCTAAATTTCATAAACTAAAAACTAAAATTTCAACATTTGTGAATTCTAAAAAGTACATTTTCGTTTCAATTTGTTTCTCATGTTTTGATGTGACACGGAGTTAAAAAAGTAAAGAAAATCTTGTGGTCTATGTCAAATATACTAAACTATCCTTTCATCTTGTACTTTCGTAATTAAATAGAAACAGTTGCTAAAAAGGGATAGAGCCTTGTTTTCAAAACAGACTAAAACGAAAATAAACAAATTAAAACGAAGAAAATAAATTTCTTGAACTTACCAGAGAAATTCTTGAATCTATTTCTTATGCTTCAGATGTAGCAGCAAATACATCAGGTTCTGGAATTGAAGTTCACAAAGTAAAGGAGGACTTTTCAGCAAGTATTACTGGAACAAGAGACTCCACCTAATAATAAATTATGATTTATATGCTTAAAGTCAAATAAAATAGTACTATTTTGGATAAATCTTGGATCTTCTGCCAAGTATTCTATGATATTTTCTACATAATTTGGAATATGGTTTGATTGGTCAATTTTTGAGTGAGACATAAAGGTACCTACTAGTTAGGATTTTTAATAATGTGATTCAATTGGATTTCAGTTGATATTTATGTTTTTTAATTATGGTATACACAATTAAATATTTAAATTTGTGCAGTACTCGAATTGATGAACGGTTTGGTGTGTCAGAAACTAAATTTGAAGACATTTAATCCACCATATAAACCTTATGTATATAATCTCAGAGCGTTCATTAGTTATTTTTTATATATATATTTGATAAATAAGTAGAAAAGTTTAGGAAAAACTACTTGATTATATAAGCATTCCTATCATATATATTATTCTCCCAATAATTTGAAAAAAGTACATATTGGCTCACTAATAATAATTTCATACCAAATTTTAAGGTATATACACCTAGATACATGCATATATTGCTATCAGATACATTCTGAAATACAAATTCATAGTGAGAGATGTGAGCGAGAAAGAAGGGAGGAGAGCAAAAGAGTTTGTGTATCACAAATACATGTGAATCACATAGATACATGTATTCGAGATATCAGATGCATTTTTGATACATTAAATGAAATACGTATACAAAGGGAAAGAGGCGAGAGAAAGTCAAATACATGTTATTCCAGTCGGATATTGTGTGTCTAAAAAAAATTATACATAATTTTGACCTCTTGTATCCGAGATATATGTATCTGGATGCGCCAGATACATGCATTCGATGTCCGAATTCTAATAAAAAATTTAATATTAAAAACTTGTGTGACGAAAAGTAATTTACTCCTAAACTAGTGGGATTTGTGCTGTTTGTCTAACGTTTAACTCATAAACTGTTAAATCTATGAGGTGGAGATAGTATAGAGGGGTCGGGTTAAGGTAGTGGTATTGGAAGGTGAAGAGGAGACAATTGATGTAGAATGTTGTATATGAAATTTATTTTGATATGCATTACTTGAGTCGAGTGTTTTTTAGGAAAACAATATTTGTTTTCATAAAATAAGAATATGATCGATATATACTTTACAATTTTTACGCTCCAAATTACACTGTGTATGCTATTGTAATTATATTGCCTCTGTTTGATAGGGCTCCATTTCATGGTATGCAAATTAATTGTCTTTTTTTCCTTTGACACTATTATGCATATATTTAACTAGTATCTGAACACACGTGTATCTCATATTATATGTTTGCATAATATATATCTATAGTGATAAATTTATGTGTACATTTAAAAAAAAAATATTTGATTGCAATAGAAATTGGAAAACATGTATAAGTTCAGAAATCAAAACAGATACCCTCAAATTTCAAACTATAAGCATAATAAAAATATGTATTTCTCATGAGTTTAATCAATTATACATTGCAATAATCCCTGCAATTCATTGAGAAACTTTCAATAAATACATTAATCGTGTATAAAGAAAACTTGAAATGCATAACAACAATTATATTTATATTTCAATACTCTATAAAGTCAATTTTCCTTTCTGCATTATACTATGAATTCCACACAACAACTTCTATTAAAAAAAGGAAAGACAAAATTAGGAAAAATAATATCAACAAATTGAAATTAAAAATGTAAAATTGAAGTACGAGGAAGTGAAGCAAAGATGAGTAGAAAATGTTCACCTCAACATGAATAAGGAAACGTGTAGAGTAAAAGAAGAGTAAAGTCAAAGTGTGAGCTGATATACGAAGGAAATTGACAAATATAACCATCTATATTGAATAATGGAAAGACAACTCTTCAATTTCTTAACTTCTCGGAAAATGCATAAGTACCCCCCCAGCCTATGCCCGAAATCCCAGAGACACACCTAACCTTTACTAAGGTCCTATTACCCCCGAACTTAATTTATCTATAATAGTCTGCCCCTTTTCGGCCTACCTGGCACTATCCTTGAAAAAAATGTCAACATGCGCTGGGCCCACAAGACAGTCCCACGTAAGCCAAAAAGGGGTAAAATATTACATATAAAATAAGTTCGGGGGGGGGGGGGGGGGGGG
>JAJOOH010003511.1:0-22834 GCA_029582605.1 Solanum gracilifrons | reverse complement strand
TCAATTTCTCTCTTACTCTTTAATTATTTAATTGTGATTATTTATTGTTTGTTGTTTAACTCTAACTTTATAATTTTTAATTAACTTAATTACATTCCCCAAAAGATGAGTTATTTTCTTTGTGTCGGTTTAATTTTAATACATTTCATGTTTTTGTGTTCATTTATCTTATTAATCGAGTATATTGATCAAAACTTTATATCTTTAATTAAGTTAAACCTTTGGTTCTTAAAAGAGACGTTTTTTTTAGTACTTTTTACTTGATCACTTTTTATTCATTTTAAAATTGTTTTAAGTTAAAGTATTTCTCTCAAATAAACTTTTAAATGTTAGTCAAAACCTTTTCAATTAACAGACAATATATATATCATTTTCTCAAAAATGTTAGTCAATTAATTTAAGATGATTTTCATGTTTTAATTTATTAAATTGGTTTAAAATGAATTAAATAAATTCTAATTAATCTAGTTTTATTAATACTCTAATCATTTGTATTTCGACTCAAATGTTTTATTTTGGATACCTTTCTCTAAAAAATAAAAATGAAATAAAAGTGTGTCATTTATTTAACTATTTTTCTCAAAGTTAACCAAATATTGTAAATTATTATTATTATGTTAAATCACATTTTTTCTAAAAAATAGTCAAATACATTTTTAGTCAAATCGCAGGTCAACTGCATGTTAGCGGATACTTCGAATGCTTAAACCCTTCTCGAAGTGTAAATTGAACCCCGAACCCTCTTTGGTATTTTCAAATGATTTTTTCTGTTTAAATCTTTGAAAATTATAAGTTTTCTTAATTTCTTTAAAAAATTAAGTAGCGACTCTTTCTAAGTATTTTTCAAAATGTTTTATACTTAGAGCATTTCAAAAAGTGATTTTTCTAAAGGTTAGGAAAATTACGGCACAACAAACATACTTACCTCTTCTCAAAACTTACTCAACTCAAGGAATACTCAAGGGTATTCAAAACTACTCCAACTTACTCAACTCAGAAGTACTCAAGGATAAGATACTCAACTCAGAGATTAGATACTCAACTCAATATAAAGCAGCAATAAGAGATGAAATATATGAAAAGCTTTATAAAACAGTAAAAACAACTTAGTTCGTTAAAGAAAATTCAATAACAAACTCAACTTTACTTGTATAATAAAGTAATATAGTTTCTGTGGGAGTTTCTCTAATCGACAACCATCACTATCAGCCTAAGTGATGGTACAACGTTTTACCTCACGTTGCCAAGGACCGTCCTATACCTTGCCATCGGTATAGAACCTGAACTACTAAGTGGATCCACTAGTCTATGCTAAAAAGCACTAAGGAATCATCTAAAAAGTATGATCCTTTTTCTGCGCATGATGGCTACATGGTTTATGGGGGCTTGAGTTAATATGAACTCGCGTCCCCATATTGGTGCTCAATACTATTCCTAAAATATACTTAGCTCATATGTTTTTAAAACAACTTCTTCTCTGGTTTGAGATAATTGCTCAAACTTAGCTTAAAAAGCTCTATTGGAATCAATGTTCCCTTTTCTTGCTCAAAACTCTTTTGGAAATCTCAGTTTTCTCTCATCTTAAATGTGAAAACATTTACTCTTGGGAATACTTAGTTCCCATATATCATTTTAAAGAAAATGTACTTTACTCTTACTCTTTACTCAACTTCAAAGCTTAAGTCTTAAAACAAAGTTAAAACATTTGTAAAAGACCTTTTAAAATATGGTTCATGCCGAATTATGGGCATGAACAACTCAACTCATGGACTTCATGGGTAATAGGTAATAGTCCCATGATTAGTATTATAATCTCGGAAGGGTTAGGAACTCGATACTCAAGACTTAGAACTTGAAGATACTACCCCTTTCAAAGATACTAAACTGATGAAGTTCATGCGGAAGTTATGGGCATGAACGACTTGACTCAAGGGTCAAAATATCAATAAAGAATTCAGGTATACGACTCTTCTTATTCCCATACTTACTTCTCAAAACTTAACTCAAATCGATGGTGGATCTAAAAGGATTCACAATTGAACTCAAAGACTTTCTTGAACTCTACTCTTAACTTTCTCTTAAATGTGAATTATGAATTCAAGAGTTATAGTTCATGATAAGAAAGATCTCATGATGATAAGGTAGACTCATGAATACATTATTCTCACTCTCATACTCACTTGCTCAAGTCTTGAAACAAGTTATTAAAAGTTGTAGAAGACTCTTCAAAGGACTCAAAGGGGATTTCTCAACAAATGTTTGGGAGAACTCTTAAGACTTGACTCTCAACTCTACCTTTAATGTGATTTATGAATTCAAGGTTGTGATTTGTGATAGGAATGATCTCGTGATGTTTAGGAGTGTTTTTAGATAGTTAAACATGAAAAGTGATCAAGAAATCATTGTTTGGAAGCAAGTCCGTGATGCGGAGATGAATTAAAATAGTTGATCGTGAAATAATTTTTGAGACAGAGAGGTCTGTGACCTCTCCGCGACACGAAGACAACTTTACGAAATTGGGAGGCAGGTCAGCGATGTGGAGCCAAGTGCCAGATTTACTCGACTTTTTCCTTCTTCGTTTTCTAACCCCAAATCGCCTAAATTCGATTCCTTTGGTCAACTTTTCTTTAGATTCATATAATCGTCACATGTACACAAGAATCTAACTCTAACCCCTCTATAAATCGACACATTAACCTCAAGAACTCCTCAATCTCAACCCAATTCAAGAACGAAAGCAAATTCATGAATACATAACAAGAACATCAAAGCTTCAACTTTTAGAACGAATTTAAAGCTGAAATTAACGTGATTGGCGTGTGGGTGAACAAACCCAACACTATGAAAGCTTACATACCTGAAAGAACCATCTTCTTGAAGCAACTTGAAGGAAAATCTTGAAAGATGAACCCTAGCCTTATTGTTTCTTGAATCCCTTGAGCATAGAATTTTGGGGTGGATGAGAGGGTTTGATTTATGAAAAACTGGTTTTTTACACGTTTAGGGCAATTTAGATGACCTCCTAAGGGTTTTTAGGACTAAAATACCCTTAAAGAAATAATTAAAACGAGCTGGGAGTCGGAAAGATCTTTCACCAGACAGTGAGGTCCGTGTTGGCTCCGCGTCGCGGAGCTGCTGTCAGGTTTGCGCGACGTTAGTAAATCTATCATAACTTTTTACTCAGAGCTTGAAATTGAGCAAACTCGGTGGCGTTGGAAAGATAATTTGAAGACCTTTCCTAAGGTATCTGGTAGAACACATAAATCATCCTGATCTAGGAGTTATGGTCGTTTGAAATCGACCCAAAACTACTTTGCTTAACTTGCAAAATTTCAGATTTTGCTATTTCCAATTCAATTCTTTTTGGAACTCAAGGTGTTACGTCTAGTGACCTTTACACTCAAGAAATTTTAAATTCCTTGCAAAAATCTCACTCACTATAAATAAGGGTTCGAGTCTTAGTTCAAAAATTTTCTGGGGTGTTATAGTGTATGTGAAGGAAATTGCTGTGTGGATTTCACCTTAGGGGGAAGGAGATTGAGTTAGTGTTAAGAAAGCTTGAATCATTGTATTATGAGACTATGGTTGGTAATGTGACGAAGAAGTAAGGTAGGGCATGCACAGTTAGTTGATTTGGTGGTGTTTGTATTTAGGAAATTTCTTATGTGTTTAGAATGGTTAAGCTATGATCAAGAATCCGGTAAGTGGGTTGATTAAAAAAGGGTTAATAGTTAGAATGCTAGTGTGATTGGAGGTATTTCAATGAAAGGGGTGAAGGTGGAGAAGCGAGTGGTTTATTTCATGATCTCACTAGTTGGTTTCTTATGTTATGCGGTGGACGTCGGGTTGACCGATGATGCCTACCGGTACGTGTGTTTTGTAATGATACTACTCTTGCTATGTCTTTTGACATAGTCTGGATGCAGGATTGGTGACGTTTCATTAGGTGAAGACGAAGAAAATTTCCAACAACTTATATTCTTTCTTCCGCATAGTGGGAGCTGTGTCTTTTATTTATCTTGTGCAGTTGTACTTTTAGTAGCTCTTGTACCTATTTAGACTAGATCTATTGGGAGTTGTTTAAAGTACCTTACAAGTTTGACTAATAGTGTGTCTAAAGGCGTTATTTATAAAATCATAGTGTTACATTTATTTCTATTTTCTTTAAATTTCCGCATGTTTTTACTATTGGAATTTGAGGGTTCTCCTACTTAGGTGTTAGAGTGGGTTCCCGCACGGCCCGGTGGGTTGGGTCGTGACACTCTTATATCTACCCTTTATAGAATATTAAATTTGACTATATGAGATTTTGTGGCATGTTATATAACAATTATTTCGCTATTGATTTGATGAGTTTTTTATTTTTTTTAATAATGATCAACATGTTTAGGGGATCATTAATGAACAACTAAATTGTAGGGGTGAGCACCTTATTCTTGACCTGTCATACTTCAAAAGGTATGATACTTCATAGCAATTATTTCAATTTCTGTAAAAGCTAAATTTTTAATTAATTAAAATATTCATTAGCCTTTCTTTCTATTATTTTTGTCAAACATTCTAAATATTGAGGATTTTCTCTAGAATTTTATTTACTTATTAATATTTTATTTTATTTTACATTTTTTCTTATTTCTCTATTATTATTGTAAAATAATAAATATGTCAATTAACCATTCATTAATACTTTAATAATTTAAAACTTGATGGTCTTTATTTACATTACTCCAATATTTTTTTATTATCATAACTCCTAAAATAATTAATAGTCATTATATTATTTCGGTATACATATTGTAGTTTTATAAATAAAGACATGGTGAAACATTGTAGTAAATGATTACATTATAAGTCTCTCAAGTTATTATATTTTTTATTCATGTTTTAGTTTGACTTGAATAGTAAAATGAAGGCTATTGAATGATGATCGGCTTATGGGAATGAATGTTAACAAGAGTTAGGAAAATTGTACATTGATTTCATATTTTTTTCTTCAATATTTTAAATGATCAAGATCATAATAATGATGTACATTATTTATTATTTATCGTATGTTCTATCCATAATTTTCTTTGATTTATTTTATACGATTTTTTTTACTGTTGTAAGTTTATAAAAAAATAATTTGGTTCTAATAAAGAACTTGTGACATTGTTTGGAGTCATGGGATTACTAATCAAACGTTTATCTTTATGAAATCAATTATACGTCTGGATGCATATATATAGTATACATGTACATATTATAAATATCTCTTCTATTTATATTATATTTTAATAAAATTATCGTCATCTTATCATCTTTTTTAACCGTGCGAAGCGCAGATAAGTTCACTAGTAATTCAATAAACTTAAAAATCCGCGATTCAACAAAGAAGTATTATAACTTTTTAATATTGATAAGGTTTTAATAAAGAAGTATCACGACATCATAAACTATTATCCTTCACCAACTAATATATCTGTAACCCTCACCTTTTTTGTTACTCAAATAAATACCATCCTCTTGTGTAGTCCATTGACAATAAGTTTTGGAGGTAATTTGCGAATCTGAAACGCAGTTATCTTCTTCATTGAATACGTCAATTTCTTGGGCTTTCTCACCCCACCAAAAATGACAACTGAATACAGTTCTAGCTAAAAACCACTTAGTAAATTTAAATGACCAACTAAAATTTTCATAGGAAGAAAGTACATGAAATCCTAAATCATTATCTTTAGAATAACAGTGAATCCTTAATTTTGGAGAGTCAACTGGAAGGCTATTATATATACAAACAGTATATTTCCGACTCCCTTTTGCTTGAGGAAAGCAAAAAAGGAAAAAAATGCATAACAACACTATAGTCTTGAATTGTGAATAATCCATGACAGGAAGAAACTATTCAGCTTTAACTTGCTAGAGTTTATGGCCACTATATAATTATCCCCCCTTTTATAAAAGAAAAAAAATCAAAATTTATGAGCAGAGAAAATTTCAATTTATAGATATTAGATAGTAGATACCATCAACATTAATAGCCTAGTTTGACTATATTAATTAATGACTCTATATTTTCCTCTAGTTCATATTACGTGTATTATTAGGATTTGACACAGAAAAATATATTCAAGAATGGGAAATTAAACACTATTTTTATTATTGTTAAACTAGTCAACTAAAAAATATAAACTATTTAAGATCTCTTTAAATGAAGGGTAAATATGAAAAAAAAAGTTTAAATATTTCTTTTGAATATTGAACAATTCACTTATTTTGAATTATAAAAAAATCTCAATAATTTACTTAATAACTAGTTAATAACTAGAGAGAGTATTACTTATAAAATGATACCCCCCCCCCCCCTCCCTCCAAACAAATTGTTATGAGCGATTTGGAGATCAAATATTATATATTTCTTTTTAATTCTTCGTAAATCTAATTTGTGTACGCTAATAATTCAATGAACTGCAATTCAACAAAGAAGTACTATTATTTTTTTAAAAGGTTAATAAGGTTTCAATTTTAAGAAAAAGGTATTACAATATATACCATAAACTCGTGTGCAGTCCAATAACAATAATTTGTGGCACGCATTTGCCAATTCATAACGCAATGATCATATTCATTAAATACAATAAAAGCTTTGTTTTTTTTATCCCATCAGAAATAACAAACGAATAAAGTTCTAGTCCAAAACCACTGATTAAATTTAAATGATCAACTAAAATTTTTAGCAGAAGAAAGTACATAAAATCCTATATCATCATCTCCCGAAAAACAGTGAACTCTTAATTTAGGGGTCATTTGGGAGGCCATTAGATACAGTAACATTATATGTCCCCCAATGATGATTCCCTTTTGCTTCAGGAAAGCAAAATAAGAAAAAAATGCATAACAACAATATAGTCTTAATTTGTGAATAATCCATGATAGGAAGAAACAATTCAACTTTAATTTGCTAGAGTTTATGCCTTCTTATCTCTCTCTCTCTCTCTCTCTCTACATAAGAGATAGGGCCTGGGGGCATAAAAAAGCTATATTCCATATGGATAGGGCAATTAAAGAAATAGAATTAGTATATGAATATGCTAGTCATCCGTATGAAACTTTGAGGTTTTCATTAAATGAAATGAAAAAGTATAGAGCTCAGGAGTATTTTGAATATCAAAACGCTCTTTCTATATTAAGAAATTATAAAGTATTTACTGCATAACAGTAATAAAAATTCCGCTATATATATATATATTATCCCCTCATTTTACAAAAGAAGAAAAAAAATCAAATTTTATGAGCAGATTATGAAAATTTCCATTTATAGATAATTACATACCATTAACATTAATTGTCCAGCAGTTTGACTATATTGACTCAATATATACTCCCTCTGATCTATATTAAGTAAATTACTTATAAGTTTGGTAGATTGGTTAAAAGTAAATATTTAAGGACATAAATTAAAGGTTATTTTTTAATATTATCTTTTTTAAAAATTATTCTCAAACTAGTCAACTAGAAAATGTAAAGCACTTGAGGACCTCAATAAATGAATACTCCCTTTGTCCTTAATTACTTGTCCACTTTTCCTTTTATAGTTGTCCCTAATTACTTGTCCATTTTGACAAATCAAGAGAAGACAATTTTTTTTACCTATTATACCCTCAATTAAATGACTAATTACTTTGGAAAAATGTAGAACTTTTCATCCACTTCATAATTAATATGGGTAAAATGATAAACTCACTATGTCATTAATTGTCTTCTTAATATGTATGTCAATTCAAAAATGGACAAGTAATTAGGGACAAAGGGAGTACTTCGTAAATATGAATAAAAGTCTAAACAATTATTATAAACGTTAAACAATTTACTTATTTTGAACTATAAAAAACTTTTTAATAATTTACTTAATATAGACCAGAGAGAGTATTATTTTATCAAATGATAATCCACCCAAAATTGCTATGAGCATTTGGAGATCAAATATAATATATTTCTTTTTATTCTTCGTGAATCATTTTCTTTTGTTGCAAGTAAAATCATAAAATCAACTTAAATTAGTGATATATACTTTTAATTTAACTTCGATTAATACGTACTAAATTAGAAGCCCAATTACCATTATTAGGGACATTTGCACTTAATTACCTAAAAAGTTTTTCTATACCAAAAGAATCAAACAAGATTATTATGTAATAAACGAATTTCTTAAGATAAATATAAGATTTCGATTAAAATTATTGAATTTGACTGAATCTATACTCTAAACACTAGCTTTCACCCCTAGACATAAAAAAAAAATAGCAATTATTTCTACCAATGGACTTTGGGTTAATTCATATATAGTTATTGAACATTAGCAACTTTCCACAGTAAAAATACAAAATACTAAAGCAATTAAATATTCTTTAAAATAGTTGAAATATGTGTGAATTGCTTAGAAAATATAAATAACACGTCACTTTTTGGTTAGCATGTTAATTTCTTATTAAACTTCAACGAAAAATCTAATTTATTCACTAATAATTCAATTAGCTTAAAAATCATCGATTCAACAAAGAAGTATTATTTTTTTATAAGGTAAAGTTTCAACAAAAGTATTACAATATCACAACTTTTATCCCTCACCATTCAGTATATCTATAACCAATACCGTCACGGTTAGTCAAATAAATACCATCTTCTTGAGTAGTCCATTGACAAAAATTTGTTTTAGGAAGAGGCGCAGTATAAATGCAGACATCATAATCATTGAATACCTCGAAAGCTTTATTCTTTTTACCCCACCAAAAATGACAAATAAACTTTGTTCTAGCCCAAAGCCAGTGATTAAATTTAAATGACCAAGTGAGATTTTCATAGGTAGAAAGTACATGAAATCCGATATCGTCATCACCAGAATAACAATGAACCCTTAATTTGGGAGCATCAGATGGTAGGCCATCATATATAGAAACAGTATATTTTCCCCAATGATGGTTTCCTTTTGCTTGTAGAAAGTAAAAGTTGATGAAAATGCATAATAATAATATAGTTTTGAATTGTGAATAATCCATGATAGGAAAACACTATATTCAACTTTAATTTAATTTTTTAGAGTCTATATGGTTTCTTATATATGATAATTTTATGGGAAGAGATGATGAGATAAGTTAGATATTAATATCAATATTAATTTGCAGTGACTTTATTCCTTTTCTAGTTTTGGAGTCTTTGAATAAAGAAATTCAACATTTCTAGTTTGACTACAATCTACATTGAATGAATTTGATCCTTTTATTTATTTATTTATCTATTATATTTTTTTAATCTTTTTTTTTCTAATTTTAAAGATATAAAATTCCACCTTAAAATTTTATTGAACATTAAAAATAGTTATATTTAATTCTTTTCATTACATCAATTCTATTAGTATCTTTTCCTAAACTTGAGATTTTATAGAATATCAAGGATATTGTATTTAATTTCTTTCATCATTAAACTATTAATCTCTTTATTTCCTAATTTTTTTCTCAATTTTACATTTTAGTCTTCTCTTAATCTTATTATTGATGTTATTTATATATTTTCCTTAAATCACTTATTATACCTTCGTTCCTTTTTTACTTTCTTTTATTTATTTAATCCAAGAAATTTATATTTATTTATAATATAAAGTTATTTCTTTTATCTCCTTTATTTGTGATTTTTTTTCTGTTTTTTTTGTGAAGGTTCATTTTCATAACTTATACCTATTAAACTTTTATTCCTAATAAAAAAATATCATCAACTTTAATTTATACACTAATAATTCAACAAGATTAAAAATCAGTAATTCAACAAAGAGGTATTGTTATTTATATAAGGTAAGGTTCCAATAAAAAGTATTATTATAAGATCATAAATGTTTATCCCTCACCATTCAGTATATCTATAATTATCCCCTCTATAGTTACTCAGCCAAAAACCATCTTCTTGTGTAGTCCATTGACAATAATTTGTCGTAGGAATGGGAGAATACAAAATACAGTGATCAAAATCATTAAATACAACAAAAGACTTGTTTTTTCCACTCCACCAAAATTCACAACCGAATCTTGTTCTAGCCCAAAGCCATTTATTAAATTTGAATGACCAACTGAAATTTTCATTTGCAGCAAGATCATGATATCCTAAATCATCATCTGCAGAATGACAATGAATCGTTAATTTCGGCGAATCAAATGGAAGGGCATTATATATAACAACAGTGTATTTATCCGCTCGATGATCCCCTTTTGCTTGTGGAAAGCAAAAGAAGAAGAAAATGCATAACATTAATATAGTTTTGAATTGTGAATAATCCATGATAGAAAGAAACTATTCAACTATATGCTTTTTTATATATGATCATTCCTCCTTTTATACAATTAATTTTATGGGTAGAGATTTTTTTATCTAATCTACTTTAAATTTTACCATCAATATTATTACTTGATTTCCCCCCCAAATTTTGGAGTCTTGTATAAAAATATTCAATCCTAGTTTGACTACATTGATAACTCATATATATGTCATAATTTCAATAAATGACAATCACCAATAGTCAATGCTATACACCTCAGTTTACTTTTATTTGTCTCGTTTTGTCAATTTGACTAATTTTCAAAGTTAGATTAGATTATATTAATTTGATTTTAAAAAAAAAACTTAGATATTCAAAAACTATACAAAAAATACTATAAGTTGCATTTTTTTCATATCAATACGATAAAAAATGCATCGGAAAATGTTAGCCAAAGTTCTTATAATTTGACTAAAAAAAAACTATGACTATTAAAAGGAGTATATATTTATATATATAGCTTTGGTGATGTGGCACTTTTAGCTCAAATCTTGTTTTTGTCTATATAAATTCACAAATTCTTGTTTTATGAGACCCTTTTTAAGATTATCTTTTTTATTGCATATTTGCTATAGTATTTTCCTTATATTAGTATTATAGTATCAAATTCATGCTTTAATTTAACTTAAAATAATGATTCTTAAATATTGATTAGTTTGTCGGAGAGAGAGAGTTGATGAGAAAGTATAGAGAGAACACTTAAAACAAATTACTAAACAATTATTTTCATTTTTTTTAACTTTTAAAGCCAATTTAATTCAACTAATTTCATATATCATTCAAAAAATTTTGGTTGCCCACATTTTTTTTGTTGCTAAAAAAAAACCATTATTGATTAATTTTGGCTAAATTAAAAGTCACGCTGTTGTTTTCCATTCCTTACTTTCTCCATGTCACCATGTGTCAATTACACGCCATTATAAAATCGAAATTCTAAATTTCATTGATCGATAAACAATATATAAAATTATCATTATTAAATTAGAAATTTAATTTCATTACGATGATTCAACAAAAAAGTATATCACGAAATCCAAAGTTCATGATATCCTAAATCATTGTCTGCATATGCACAATGAACGATTAGTTTTGGTGTGTCAATTGGGAGGGCACTATATATTAAAACAGTATATCTTGGAGACCCTTTTGCTTGTGGAAAGCAAAAGAAGAAGAAAATGAATAACAATAATATAATTTTAATTTGTAATTGATTCATGATAGGAAGAAATTATTCAACTTCGTTTCTTTTTAGCTGTTATATTTTTTTTTGAGAGTCAATCGATATGATTTTGATTAATATTTTAAAATATATTTTTATCATATTAATACAAAAGGAATTGCTATATATAGTATTTTTTATATAATTTTTAAATATATAATTTTTTATTTAAAAATATAAAACTAATGTAATCTAATTTAACTTTAAAAGTTAATCAAATTAATTCTTGAAAAACGCAACATGATAATTAACAAGGAACAGACGGAGTTCCATACGACTGTCCACGCTGGACTGCCTAGGTGGACAATTTGGGACCAATTAAGTATTTTTCAAAAGATAGATGGACTAAATGTTACTTTTAGAAAACATAAGGTGTCTAAAAGTAAATAACTACTACTACCATTTCTTTCCCAATTTCAACTTCATAATCGGAAGTTCTCAACCCTAGTATCCAATTTCACTAATTCTTCCGCCGGAGCATCACCGGCGCCGCCGTATCCATCGCCTCCGCCACCATCACCTGCGTACACACTTTCCCTTTCATACCCATTTTTCAAAAATGGCAATTAGAGCCATTTCAAGACTAAAAATTCCATCTTTGCTCCTTAGACACCTTTCAGTTTCTCCATTACCATCAGTTTCTTCCACCTTAACATCTTCTTCTTCATGTTCTACATCATGGGTTCCTGAGTTTTCTAGAAGTTCAGTGAGGGATGTGAGGTGGTACCATGATGGAAGACCAAGAGGGCCACTTTGGAGGGGAAAGAAATTGATTGGAAAAGAAGCACTTTTTGTGATTCTTGGGTTAAGAAGATTCAGAGATGATGAAGAAAAGCTTGACAAGTTTGTTAAAACACATGTCCTTAGGCTTCTTAAAATGGATATGATTGCTGTACTCAATGAACTTGAACGCCAAGAAGAAGTCTCTCTTGCTGTTAAGGTAAGCTTTCTATAGCTGTTCATTTGTGGAGTTAGTGAAACTGGTAAACAAGAATTGCCCTAATAGTACTTTTGGTACTGGTATTCGTGTCAGCTTGTACGCACCTCGATTAATTCCAATGAGTATATGGGTACTAGGTAACTCTGTCCAGCAGGATTGAGCTGCTTTTATCATTTCTATTTAAGAAGTTATATTGTTGCATTTAGTCATAGAAGAAGTTGTTGCTGTTGGAGTTATCACAATAATACAAAGCTGTGATCTTTCTTTGTTCCTTTTTAGTGTCTAGGTGCCCAAGTTTAGTTGGATGCGATAAAACTTGTATAGTTTCACTTATAAGGCAGTAGCAGCAGTAAAGTGCATTCGGTGCTTTAGGATCATCAAGTTTATAGTCAATGATATGGTGATGAGACGTAGGAGAAGGTGCTTATATCAGATCATAATATAAATAATAGAATTGGTCATTAGTGTTTGCTTTTCAGTGGTTTTATAAGATTTTTTCTTGTGAAGTTGTTTTTTTATTTTAATTTATCAAATGGGCAAAACATTGTTAAAATTGTGCTGTTGCTTTTGGATATGCATGCTAATGTCATTTTCAGTTAATTTATCAAAGTGTATTTATTCTCATTAGCTATCCACTTGCCTTTTCTACTTTGGGGCATATGGAATGTCATTATCACACACAGCTAGTTGTTTGTATTTCAGGTGTTTTGGGTAATTCAGAAACAAGCCTGGTACCAACCCGATGTCTATCTTTACAAGGACCTGATCATTGCGTTGGCGAGACGGAGAAAGATGGATGATGCAATGAAGTTATGGGAGAGTATGAGAAAGGAAGATCTATTTCCTGATTGTCAGACATTCACTGAAGTTATTAGGGGCTTCTTGAGAGATGGATCTCCTGCAGATGCTATGAACATATTTGAAGACATGAAGAAGTCTCCATACCCACCCGAGGAGCTGCCTTTCAGGGTTTTGTTGAAGGGACTTTTGCCACACCCCCTATTAAGAAACAGGGTTAAGCAAGACTTTGAAGAGATTTTTCCGGATCGGCACATATATGATCCTCCAGAAGAGATTTTTGGATTACGTTGAGGTTCGTGTGTTTTGTATTTTGCATTAACTTGTTTTCATATTAGGTTGCTCGTTGGCGCTCCTTAATAATTTGCAGGAAGTGGCTCCCCATTAACTCTTGCATCATCTGTTTATAAAAGTTGTAGTGTATAATGCTTATCTCATTGGAAAATTAATTCTCTTAATACTTGTCAAAAGATAAAATTATTTTCTGAATGGCTAGCTTGTTATTCTAAGTGGTTGCAATTTAAAATAATAAAAGTGTGAATAGAAATGTGATTCTCTATTCGGGATTATGACTTGGTGCTGCTATGAGGCATGTAGAAGTGGAGGCAGGGGAACAATGCCGTGGTCCTTCAGTTTGCATGAGTACATTGGCTCTTAGGAAATCATAGAAATTCGTTGTGCCCTGCTTACTGGCGCAATCTGGTCTACAGCTCACAAAAATCAGTATTCATAAACGATAACTTTGAACAATGTTCCTCTTTTTTTACCCCCTAGGTTCTTGCATAAATACAACCTTTTAACAAATGTTGAATAGGATAAAAAAAAGAAGCAACTGAATGATTGACTTACAGAAAATAAACAAGTTCAGATTTACTTAAGTAGCTCTGTGCTATTGGCATGTTCTTATGTATCCTATATTTCCCAAGGGTCTCATGATTCTGGTGTAATAAGTCTACTTAGTCATTCATTGTTCTTTGTTACACTGTGACTTTAAGAAAGATTTTCCATCATATTGTTATGTCCAACGTTTCGAGACTAGGTTATTCTAGGAACTGAAAAGGTTGCTGGACAAAGGACTCTTATGATGAAATTAAATGGCCTCGTTCTTTTGTCGCTTGAGACTCTAGGAACAATTACCCTTCATGTAGATTAGGTTGTATGATGTTTTTCTCTAAGTGAAGTGTTTCTTTCATTCTGTAGGATTTCTTTATTCCAAGGGGCAAATATAACCAGAAATTAGGTAGACATAGTTAGCTGTATCTTGTCTATAACTTATTAGAAAATTTCTTCTCAGCATCGTTTTCATGCCTGCATTCTGAGCAATATCTGAAAATTGGTAAGTACATTGTTAATATCACTACTTATGGATTCTCTCTGTTTTAACTCGTTCATTCTTCTAATAAATTGCTCGACGGTATTAGCATTCAGAAGCACCCCTTTGAAAATGGGGAAAGAAAAGATTCTTTTATTTGATCATATGCTATATTATCCATTTTTTTTTTCAGTTTATGCTATTATGTTATGTTTGCTTCTTTTGCGCTTCAATAATACGTGACTGTTTTGCTTGGTCTCAGGCTTTAATAAAACAGCGCCATACGATTGTCTTTGTTGCTGCACAAATATTATATTAGTGGAGAAAAGCATGATATCTTGTTGTAGGAAGTTTATTCCACCTTGATATCTTGTAGTATCCAAATGCTGAGAATGAGTATCTGTGTTTCTTGCTATCCTTGGTCCCCGAGTACTATGGAATTCGCCATTGAGTAGTGGTTATTATAGTTCTTTTGGACCAGACATGTTGATGCTAGTGTGAAGTTCAAGACATTTTATCTTAGGCTCTTACTACGCGACTAAATGTTGCTGCTCCATTCACATGAGACAGTTCCAATTTGGTACTTATTTTCACTTGAGAATAAATTAACTTCTCATCAATCTCCAGAGTTTCATATTTTTCCTCTTGGGAAACTTATTCAGATTAAGTTACTATTGTTTAGGTAGCTCAATAGTATGTTTTGGTACCTTTTCTGAGATTTTGGTTGTTGACTTCTTGTCATTATAGTTTGTAAAGGCGCCTTCGACATTTAAAATGTAGAATTATGTTACATTTTTTTTACAAAACTATAGATTTATACTTGGGGTTATTGCATTTTGTATCTCAATTTTTTTAAGTCCATTTTCTTGGAGACTCATGGATTATGGCTTACATGCATATCTCGATCGATGAAGTGGGTGAAAATCACGTGAGAACAGTATGTGAATTCAAATCAGAGACAAAAGATTGTTTAAAATGTGTTACTTGAGCCGAAGGTTTATCGAAATCACCTCTCTACATTCAAAAGGTAAAGGTTAGGTTTGTGTATACATCACCTTCTCCAGATTTAACTCCACACACCGGATATGCCGTTATTACCATATTTAACACTTTAAGAACCACAAACCATAAAGACGATTGAAAATGAAAGAACAAACATTACAACAGAACAAGATCTTTAAGAATGATTAAGCTTTCCTTTTTTTATTCCTCAAAAAAATTATCTTAACAAATGAATGGTCATTAGTCATTACAAAGATAAAACACAATCCCTCAATTTTAGTTCATTTTTACAACACAAAAATAAAATTAATTAAACCCCCCACAATTTTAAAAAAAAACCTCTCTTCATAAAGGGTGGTAAAGAGATCATTTATCTCTACCAATCTTTTTCAACTATCAATAACATTTCCATATAAAACAAAGAAAACAAGAAAAGAACAATGATAATACTCAAGTAAATTTGGGGTTAAAAAAAAAAGAAAAAAAAAAGTTTAAAAAAAAATAAAACTAATTATGGCTTTGATCTCCTTTTCTTTATCAAGGAGGTCAAATTCTTTTCTTATCAAATTAATTCCTTTAGCCTTTTTCCTTTGCCTATCTCTTCAATTACCAATTGTCAAAGGAAGAATTCAACTTCAAACCTTAAATATTGTCCCTCCAAATCTTGCCAAAGCATGTAACAACAATAATGAATGCATTTCATGGATTCAAACAGACAGGTCAAAAGCCGACCTCGAATCGCTCCAGAAAGCCGATTTAAAAACAATCGGCTTTCTAGCGCTTAAAAAAATAGAGCAAGAGGCCACTAATGTGTCGATAGCGGTCCGTATGAAGCTCCTTAACAATAGTGACAAATTATCGTCCGATACACAACAAGCTTTAAGTGATTGTAACGATCATTTTATACCCGCTATCGAGCTAATCGACGATGCGGTCGATTCAACGGTTAATGGTGCGTTTAACGATGCAATTAATTATTATTCGATTGCGATAACGGATTTCGAAGTGTGTTATCCTCGTCTTAAGGCAATGCGTACCGCTAATTCAGTTGATGTTGATGATTATGTTGATAATCATATTGCTGAGGTTGCTAATGCACGTAATGCTTTGGTTAAATTTATTCATATTCCTTTAGATATTCTTAAAGTTGTTGCAGCTAGTAGCCCACATTAAGTAATTTTATTTCGATTTGTTATGTTGGAAATATTAATTTAGTATTATGTGTGTGATTCAACAAATGTTTGTTGTATCAAATGTATAAAGGGTATGTCATACATAATTTGACGTACAATAATAAAAATTTATTTTGTATAGCCTTCATCTTTCGCGATTATTCATCTATCGATAGATAAAATGCTTCAATTTTCCATATGAGGCCGAGAAGTGAATTGACAATAGATCAGTTCGAAGTGATTCATCATGTTTAAATCATGAGCGATTGCTTATTGTTAGGGAAAGTTTTGACACGAGCTTAAATAGAACTACATGGTCATGTGGAGATTTATATAGCTGACCTCAACTTACTCGGAATTGTCGCGTAATATAGTTATTGTGTAATATCATTCGTTTCAAATTAATTAAGGTTGACAATATGAATATCCGACATTTGTGGGTGGAAAGTGTAATTTTCAAATAGATAATGTGTCAATCAAACCATATAATAAAACTAAAAGGGAGTACAATATAATTTAAAAAAAATCAAAGCTCAATAATGCCGCTATTTTAGCTGCATAAAAAAGAAAAATCAGTTTTGGTACTCTTTTAGCGAAAATGAGAACTCCGATCTCCGGCGAATTCGACGATTGGGATCGACCTTTTACAGAGGAAGAACTACAAGAAATAGATGCTGCATTTCAATCAGCTACAAAGAGACGAAACGATTCTGAAGATGTAGCCACTGCCGGCGAAGAATCTCGTCGGAAAAGTCGCCGGAGATTGCCGGAATCTCTTTTTGTTTATCATCAACAAAATGAAGCTTCCAATTCGTCGTTGTTGTCACCTTGCTCTAGAAATCGGTCTCGGTGTAGTTATTCCTATCGTTCTTCTAATCAAGGTGGCGGTTTCTCCTATCTGTTTGCCAAATTGTAGTTATTTTCGTGTGCAGTTAGCTTTTGTTTTTCGATTTGAGCTCTATTTGACAAACTGTAGTAAATAGTTAATCAGGGATATCACTGGCGGGAGGTGACGGTACCCCGCAAAATTAGTCGAGTTGAGTGAAAGCTGGACAGACACCACGGCCATAAAAAAATAGTGGAAATGAAGTAAATTATATGAAATATCTATAGAGAGAAAATGAATTAGTTCTGTGTTTAATAGTTTAAGATATTTGAACGCCAGATAGTAAATTCAGAAGGGGAACAATTTAGGGGTGGTATTAATATTTTGTTTTTTCACCTAAAGATTTAATTTTTAGATTTATGGGTAAATTTTATGCTAATTTCCATTTTAGTGAATTAATGGATTATTATGCTAGCGGACATTTATTTTGAATTCGATATAATGAGAATCAATCCTGCACACTTTTTTTTTAATCATTTTTTGGTGAGTACTTGGAATAAGCTAGTTAAACTTATTGGAGGAACACAGTTTGGCATACCGTTTTACTGCTCCGATAAAAAATTGTCTCTCTCGCCTTTAGAAGTCATAAATTGTTTATGTTTGTGTATTATAAATGTTTGCTAGTTTGTTAAGGGATTTTAATGTCCAAGTTTTCGTTTTCATTTTTGTTTTTTGATGTAGCAGCTAAGTTAGTGATGCAATACCCGGAAATATCTTTTAAAGGACATGTTATATACAGCAGAACTATTAGAGAGGTGGAGAAATCTGCAGTAGAGCTGTTAAATTTTGTTGAGGAAAAGAAGAGGAAAGAAGGGAATGTTGCTCTTGGATTTGACATTGAATGGAAGCCCTCTTTTAGAAGAGGTCAGTTCAATGTTAATCGAATGATAGTTTCACTACTGTCTGAAATATGAGAACTATAATCAGAATTCTTGAGTAGTTCTAGAATTCTATCAGTCTTTCGATTTACTATCTTTTGCATTTATTCTCTTTCTTTAGCTTTTTACTATACTAAGCTTCACTGAGGGGGTGTTAAATGGAATGTTGCAAGTTATAAAATGTGACATTTGTTGAAGAATCATCCCACAAGGTCAAAAGGTTACATTGTTTTTTATGACACCCGGTGAAGTTTAATAGTTCATACTTGATCTTGTTTTGTCTTCAAAACTTCAACAATCACTACTATGCTTCATCTCGAGCTAGTTGGGGTTGGATATATGAATCTTCTAAATCATGTAACTTTATCTGCTGTTGTTTTCTTGGAGCAATGAGAGTGTATAGACAAATGTCATGAAAAGTACATCCAGAATATGTTGACGACAAAGATATTTTGAGAAAACAGACTTAAGTCATTGCATCTTAGTGATTATATCTGCATCTTAAGTAGATATGTCTACCAAGAGTTTCTCAATATACTTGTGGGGATTAGAAAGACTTCTTTTCTCTATATAAAGTTTCTCCTAAAATATATTATTGAGAGATTATTCTTTTGTATGTTCCTATTTGGCTTCACTTCTTGCACTCATACTCTAGTTGTTTAGGCATGCTATTTAGTCTATAAGTAGGCGAATATAACTCCCCCGACCTTTTGTTTTAGTTATCACATGCGTAATTAATTGGATTTCTGTTTCATTTTACTTGTGTTAAGTGGAATGTTGTAAGTAATAGTGATTACAGAATAATAGGTGTTCTCTTCAGGTGTGCCACCTGGGAAGGCCGCTGTTATGCAGATATGTGGTGACAAGGGTAATTGTTATGTTCTGCATATCATCCACTCTGGAATCCCTCAAACTCTGCAATCTCTTCTTGAGGATCCAACTGTTGTGAAGGTTGGCATTTGTTCACTTTTTCTGGTAACATTTATCAAACAATGAATTATAATAGGATGTGGTTTCTTAACTTTATAGTGTTCGAACAAACCTAGGTGGGTGTTTGCATTGGAAATGATGCTTACAAAGTTCGCCAAGATCACAATGTATCTGTGAAGGCTTTGGAAGATCTTTCCGAACTTGCCAACAAAAAGCTTGATGATCCCAAGAAGTGGAGTCTAGCATCACTAACTGAGAAGCTTCTTGCCAAGCAGGTCTTTTGGTTTCTGATTCAACCATTTATATTGTGTCTCTCTATTTTATGCTTTTCCTTTCTGCTTTTGAGATCCTTGACCAGGGGTGAGGGAGGAGGCAAAGGGGAAATCCGGGACTGGTTTCTTGCCTGTTCCAGTCAGTTTCGTATCAATAGAGTTGAGGTTTTTTAGTTGACTTGTTAAGGAATGTAAAAACTAAAAAGAACTTCAAACTTGCAACTTTTAACGAAGAGACGAGGTAGAAATGCTACCTCATCTGCTGGACATATGTGCATATTAGAATGTAAAATATATATTTTTTAAAACTGAATCAGTCAGCAGTATTTACTGAATTAGAGCAAATTTCAGAAGTTCTGAAACAAGATTCCAATTTCCACCAAATCCCAAATTACAAAAGAACCAGTCTTGTGCTTTTCTTGACAGAAATTGTTGCAGACAAAACAAAACTCAGAAGCAAATCTCCCCTCAACCCCCAAAACCATACAAAGACGAGCCCTGTCTCTTGAAGGCGTACACACCATCCGTGGCAGTCCTTCCTCCTTGCATGCTCTGTGTATGTAACCACATCAGGAATCACATTCTCCAAAGAAGATCTTGTGCACCCCACGAGTCTCTGCATAGATATGCCCACTAATACTCTTAGCTCCTCTATGTGTCAAATGCCTAATGGCTGGCTTTATGTATACCCTGAATGTCATCACGGAGGACCTTATGGTGTTGATTTGCTCCTCCTTTTCCCAATCCTTTCCTCCCTTTTTACGATCCTACATTTTGATCAATCTTGAAGTGATTATAAAATCTTGCTGGACAGAATTTGCCTTATTACTACAATAACTATGTTGTGCTGCTACACACTCCAGATCTTTCTAGTTGTTCTTTTCTTCCAATTAAGTGTGAGATTCAACTGAGATTTTCTATTTTTTGCAGCTCCCTAAGCCAAGCAATATCAGGTTGGGGAATTGGGAGGCTAATGTGTTATCTAGGGACCAACTACATTATGCTGCTACAGATGCCTTTGTTTCCTGGCACTTGTATCAGGTCAGCAGCAAGAATCATTGTTCAATCACCATGTCATAATCTTTTCTCTCTCCCCCGTTGGTATTAATCTCTTTTTCCATCACAGGCACTGAAGAGCCTTCCGGAGATTGTTGATAACAAAGAGTGAAGACGGGTTCCTTGGCCAGTGAAGGATCTTGTTACTCTGGTTGCTGAGAAGAAATGCAGCCTGAACTTCATTAATCTAAAGTAAGCTCTACTCGAGCTTTCTCCATGAAAGCTACTTATTCACTTGTACTATGTAGTTAAGTTCCATGTCTCACATTGTTGTGCAATTCCTTGTTACTGATTCATAATCGTAAAACCTCATGATAAGTTAAAGCGTTCTAGGTAATGCTACTGTTGTAAAATAGATAAACCCTCTACATGATTCTTACAATGTAATAGCCCTCGGGGCTTTGTTTCAATGGCAAGAGTGCAGCCTTGATGTTTGAATAGAGCTGGAAACTTTACTTTTGTGAGGCTTGATTCTTCTTCAATCCTTCTGTTCTACAAGGTATTCTCTCCTCTCATATTTGAAAGAAAGTAAATGGAAAAACAGGAGACATGTCTGAGAGAATGATTGAGTGGTTGAGGCATATAAGAGTAACAATCTAATGATCTCAGGTTCGAACCTTCAGCTACAACGTTTACTATGAGCCTATTGTTATTTAACTTTGCCTGACAGATTTACCCGATATCTGTGCTCGTTGACTAACATGAGTTTACTCCATCGTCATTATATAACCCATATTCAGTGAAATTCCACAAGTGAGATCTGAAGAGGGTAATGTGTATGTTTTACTCCTACCTTGCGAGGATAGAGATGTTGTCTTCGATAGATCATCACCTTTGATAAAACAGATCAAACAATATAAAAAGGAAATATAATAGTATAAAAGTCACGTAGAATATAATGTAGAAAAGAATAATGACAACAACAAATACTACGAATACCAAAAAAGCAGGAAAACAACATGTAGTAACAATAGGATAGCGAGAGTCATAATAATGATACTAACAAGAGAAACTAAACAATATTCGACTACCTTCTAATCTTTAACCTTAATAAGTTAATACTCGACCGCTATATCCTCATATCGGTCTTGTCTTCGGTATAATCACTTGTCCCAGATACTTCTTTGGCCTTCCTCTTCCTCTGCTTAGACCTCTCACACCTCATTGAGACATGTATACATCTCCTTTTCATATATCCAAACCATCTCAACCTTGCTTTCCAAAATTTTACATCTAATGAAATTTTATCAAGAGCACATAGGGTGGAAAACAGTACATAAATGATTGTGATATGTGAGATCTTGGTAACTGAAAATACTTTTTGTCTTTTTTTTTTTCTTCAAAAAAGTCGAATATGACTTAAGAAAAGAAATACTCCGTACATTAAAAAGATGATAGCAACTCAAAATATTGACTTATTAATCCATTGCATGTGGGTGGGCCTTTTGTGTACTTGTATTTGTTCATATTCCTTTATTATTCAATCACCTCACTAACATATATATACCAAAATAAAATGAAGACTATATTGAAATATATTAGGGGGAATTACAACATCCCTTTACCTTTTTTAAGTTAAACATTTTTCTTATTTTTTATTACATAGGGACCGCGAGAGGGGAAGAAGGGATTAACGAGAATCGAGCTCACACTTATTATGAGGGAGACTCCCATCGATATCATTAGACTCTAAGCATTGTGTTGTAGCTAGGTTGGACATATTAAATCAAGTGATTATTAGCAAAATTAGTGGATAACAGTTGTGCAAAATTGAAATTAAAAAATAATACTACCTTCACCTAGGGGTGTTAACGGTTTGGATAAAAACCGATCCAAATCAAAAAACCAAACCAAATCGATAAAATAAAATCGATTTTATTTGGGTTTGGTTTGGTTTTGTTTTAGATTTTTGAAAACTGATAGTATTTGGTTTGGTTATGGTTTTATTCGGAAAAAAATCGAAGAAATAACCGAACCGAACCGATGAATTATATACATATATTTTATTAATATACATACTTAATATA